>PVKP010000159.1:0-56149 GCA_004027715.1 Plecturocebus donacophilus
GGTTTAAATAAAATATTGGTTGTCTGCTTATTTGTTATTTTCATCCCCTATTCCTTCCTGTCTCCATTGTTAAACACAATTATTGGCATAAAAGAGGTTTTTAATACCCATTTTTAGACTGTATTCTAGCCTGGGCAATAAAACAAGAATCCCATTCTCTCTCCCTCTTTCTCTTCCTCTTTCGTTCTCTCTTTCATTCTTTTTTTTTCTTTCTTTCTTTTGCTGTTTCTTTCTCTCTCCTTTTCTAAAATCTCTTCCTCTTTCTTTCTCTTTCATTCTTCTTTTTCTTCCTTTTGCTGTTTCTTTCTTTCTCCTTTTCTCTCTTTTTCTAAAATCTCTTCCTCTTTCTTTCTCTCTTTTATTCTTTTTATTCTAAAAAAAAAAAATAGCTGGGTGATGAAATAATCTGTACAACAAACCCCCATGACACAAGTTTACCCATATAACAAACCTGCACATGTACTACTGGACTTAAACATTAAAAAAGTATGACAACACTGACATTTTCCACATCAATTGACTCTTTATGAAAGACTTCTCTAGAGCATGTGATACTGTTTAATAACATTATATTCACAGTAGAATTTCTTTCAAAATTGGAGTCAGTCCTCTCAAACTATGCCACTGCTATATCAAGTAAGTTAGGTTATATTCTAAATCCTTTGTTACTGTTCTAATAAAATTCATCAGTAGAATATTCCATCTCAAAAAACAATTTTCTTTGTTTACCCATAAGGAGGAACTTCTCATTTATTCAAGTTTCATCATGAGATTGCAGCAATTCAGTCACATATTCAGATTCCTCTTTGAATTCTAGTTTGCTTGCTCTTTCTATGACACGTGCAGTGACTTCCTCCACTGAAGTCTTGTACCCCTCAAAGTCACCCATAAGGATTGGAACAAACTTTTTCCCAAGTCTTATTAATGTTGATATTTTGACATCCTCCCCTGAATCATGAGTGTTCTTAATGGCATCTAGAATGGTGAATCCTTTCTGGAAGGTTTTCAATGTGCTTTGCCCTGATCCAGCAGAAGAATCTGTGTTAGCTAAAGCCTTATGAAATGTATTTCTTAAATAATAAGACATGAAAGTAAAAATTATTTCTTGATCCTTGGGCTGTAGAATGGAAGTTATGCTAGTAAGCATGAAAACAACAGTAATCTCCTTGTACATCTCTATCATGGGTCTTGGGCGACCAGGTACATTGTCAATAAGCAGTAATATTTTGGAAGGAATATTTTCTTCTTAGCAGTAAGTTTCAACACTGGGATTAAAATATTCAATAAACCATGCTGTAAACACCTGTACTGTCATCCAGGCTTTATTATCCCATTTATTCAGGACAGGCAGAGTAGATTTAATATAGTTCTTAATGAACCTAGGATTTACAGAATGGTCAATAGCATTGGCTTCAACTTAAATTTACCAGCTGCATTAGTCTCCAAGATACCCTGTCCTTGGAAGCCAGGCATTGACTTCTTTCTAGCTTAAAAATCCTAGATGGAATCTTCTTCCAATAAAGGCTGTTTTGTCTGCATTGAAAATCGCTCATTTAATGTAGCCGCCTTTATCAGTTATCTTAGCTAGATCTTCTAAATAACTTACAGCTTCTACCCCAGTCTTTGCTGCTTTACTTCATACTTTTATGTTACTGAGATGGCTTCTTTCTGAAACCTCATGAACCAACCTCTGCTAGCTTCAAAGTTTCCTTCCGAAGCTTGCTCACCTCTTTGTCTTCATAGAATTGAAGAGCTTTAGAGCCTTTCTTAGCATTAGGTGCTGGTTTAAGGTAATATTATGGCTGGTTTGATGTTCTATCCAGACTACTAAAACTTTCTTCATATCAGCAGTAAGGCTGTATTGCTTTCTTGTCATTTGGGTTTCCATTGGAGTAGCACTCTTAATTTCCTCTGTGAACTTTTCCCTTGAATTGATAACTTGGCTTGCTGTTTGGCACAAGAAGCCTAGATTTGCCTCATCTCAGCTTTTGACCTGCCTTCCACACTAAGCCAAATCATTGGTAGATTTTGATTTAAAGTGACAGATGTGTGACTTTTCCTTCACTTTAACACTTAGAGGGCATTGTAGGGTTATTGATTGGCCCCATTTCAGTGTTGTTGTGCCTGAGAGAATAGGGAGGCCCAAGAAGGGAAAGACAGGTGGGGAAATGCCTGGCTGGTGGAGCCAATATAACACACACAATATTTATCTTTTAAGTTGGCCATCTTATATGGGCATACTTCATGGCCCTTCAAAACAATGACAATAATTACATCAAAGATCACTGATCACGAGTCACCATGATAAATACAATAATAACAAAAAAGTTTAAAAGATTATGAGAATTACCAAAATATGACAAAAATATGAAGTTATAACGTGCTGTTGAAAAAAAATGACACTAATAGACTTAACACAGGATTGTAAAAAACGTTTAATTTATAAAAAGTGCAATATCTCTGAAGCACAATAAAGTAAAATAAAATAAGGGATGTCTATAGATAATAATACTATCTAACATTTATTAAACACAAAGTAGTCATCCTTGTTTCCTCTCTTTTCTTCCTGTCTCACATTCAATCTGTTAGCAAATTCTGCCAAATATCATTCCAAAACTTAATTCTCAATCTATCCATTTTCTCAATTTACACTGCTACCACCCTAGTCCAAGCCACTGTCTACTGAACTTTCATCCTAAGTAGTTTTGGTGATTCCACTCTTGCTATCCATTATCTATTTTCCACACAGCAATCAGAGTGATCATTAACAGTAATGCAAACCTTCCAGTAGCTTCCCATTGCATTTATAAAATAATTCATAATCTTACCAAACAGTAAAAGGTTCTGAGTGATCTAGCCCCTGCTTACCTCTCTGGCATCTTATACTGTTCCTTTCCATGTTTATAATATTTCAACAACACTGGTCTGCATTATGTCCCTTTACCACTGCGATCCTGTTCCTCCCTCAGAGACTTTAATTTGCTGCTCTGTCTGCTTCGATAACTATTGTTTCACTTATTGACATAGGTGGTTCCATCCTCTCATGCATATTTTGGCATAAATAATGCATCTTTAAATATGTTCTTCATCTTGATCCTCCTTTATCCCTTTTACCTTTTCCTTTATCCCTTTTACCTTTTCTTTTTTTTAGAATTTACCACTTTCTGAAATTATTTTCTTTGCTCATTTGCTTACATCTTTTTATTTATTTATTTATTTATTTATTTATTCTTGAGATGGAGTCTCACTCTGTTGCCCAGGCTGCAGTGCAGTAGCACAATCTCGGCTCACTGCAGCCTCCATTTCCCGGGTTCAAGCGATTCTACTGCCTCAGCCTCCCCAGTTGCTGAGACTACAGGCACATGCCATAACACCTGTCTAATTTTTGTATGTTTAGTAGAGACAGGGTTTCACCATGTTGGCCAGGCTGTTCTCAAACTCCTGATGTCAGGTTATCCACCCACCTCGGCCTCCCAAAGGATTACAGGCATGAGCCACTGCAACCAGCCTGCTTATATCTTGATTCTTGCTCTCCTACCTCAGAATGTAAATTCTGTAAAGGGCCTTTGACTGCCTTATTCAATAACGTATAGTTACTATCTCTAATATTGATACAGTGACTAAAAAATACCAGTCATTCAATAAATGTTTGTTGAAAACAATGAATAAATGACTTTCCTGCTTATCACGTTAAATTCTTTACAAACATTGTGCTTATTTAAAAACATGTATGTAATTCACACAGTAACACTATGAAGCAAGTATATTACTGTCCTCAGTTTATAGATAAAGAAGCTGAGCTTAGATGTTTAAGTAATTCTCAAAAGCACTGGAAATAATAAGCATCAACATTGGGACCCAGGTACTAGATTTAAGTAGATCTAACTCTAGAGACCATTCTTTTAATCTCATGCTATACACCTCCTTATGTAACTTACTAAGAAAATTCTTATCAAGTTTTCAGATTTAAAACATCTTTTAAAAAACAAATACATTGAATGATTGAATTATGATTCCAAAAGTTCACTACTACAGATTGAAGTGATGACCCAAAACCAGTGAAATGGTACATAATGGAATACATTCGAAGTTCTGTTCTTAATGTTTAATTAATCAGCTGAGAAAGAATAGATGAGCAGAGCCTTGTCCTGTAAACAGTCTTTGTGAAAAAAGTCTTGGAGGTTTTATTTGACTTTAGATTCCATGTGAACCAACAGGATGCTGTGACTGTCATAAAACAAAACAAAACAAAGCAAAACAAAACAAAAGAAAGCTGTTAACAAACAGGCTTCATTAATATAAGTCTGGACTCTATGTACAACCACACTAGATTCTTCATTTGACAGAGTCTCACTATTAATTATGGAGATCAAATTTGAAAGAGGGTATAGGCAAACTAGACCTTAATCTATGGAAAATGACCAAGAAAATGAAGAGTTTGCAATGAATACAAAACAAATAACAGTTGGAGGCAGTAAGTGTGCATAGCTTGGTTCAGAAAAGCAACATAAGTGTCAAATATCGCTATTTAGGTACTGATTATTCATTATTTTTTCATAATGAAAAATCATGGCAAGTGAATAGAAGTAGATTACAGATCAATATATGAAGCAATTTTCTAATACAGCAATTTGTGTTAATAACAGACCCAGCTGATTTACAAACAGTGAGATTCTGTCACTAGAAATCTTCAAACGGAGGTGAAAAACACTTGAAAGAAGTAGATACATTTTTGCATAGGGACTGGAGTTGGACCAGACTGACAATTCCCAAATCTTAGTCAGATAACTGGTGCTATGTTGTAAAAACATACAGATGCCTGCATAACATCTAGTAGGTCTATCAAGGAGACACAGTGATAAGTATTTTCTAAAAATATCCATAGGATCCTGTGGAACCCTGCAAAGACTCTAAGATAAACAGTTGCCAAGTCCTCAGCATCTTTATCTGACTGCTGAAAACTCATTCACTCAAACTGCTGAACTGTGATCTGCTTCATAATAAGAAATACATCATTGCTTCTTGTGCAGTCTAACACATAGTAGCTGCTCAATAAATGTGTGTTAAATATATTACATATTTGTGAACAGATGAATAAAAATTCTTAGGTATATTTGTATAAAGCAGAGGAGCCTTCCAAATGTCCTTAACAGGATGCAAATGGAATATCTGCAAAAGTTTAGGCTTGAAAAATACAAAATAGTGCTGAAAAGTTTTTCATCTTTCTACTATTTAAAGATAGCTTTCTAAAAATAGAAGGCAATGTTACTTAGTTTTTTGTAACAACAGGAAATGAAGTAGTAGGAGGGCTATTAGTTTCTGGAGGTGCTGCAATGACAGCAATGACCAATCCATAAATTTATTCTCATAGTTCTAAAAGCCACAAGTCAGAAATTAGGGTGTCAGTAGGGCTGAACTGCCTCTAAAAATCCTAGGAGACAAAACTTTCTTGAAATTTTGGCTTCTGCTGCTTCCTGAAATTGCTTGGTTTGTGGCATCAAACCTCTAGTTTCCTCCTTTTACATGTGCTGTCTTCCCCGTGTCTTTGAGTCTCAAACTTTCCTCTCATTTCTCTTAAAAGGACAATAGTCATCGGATTTTTTAGGGCCTACCATCAATCCAGGGTTATCACCTTGAGATTCTTAAGTACATCTGCAAAGACCCTATTTCCAAATAGGGTCACACTAGCAGCTACAGAGGAGTGGTTGATTAGAATTTGGACATATATCTTTAGAGGACACAGTTCAACCCATTATAGAAGGAAACATTTATACAATTTCTAATAATAATGACAGCTGACATTTGGTGAGTGCATACTATGGGTAAGACACTTTGAATGTATCATCCAATTTTATTATCATAAGGAGTTGAGTTAGAAACTGAAGCAGCCGGAGATATTTTACTTTTCCAGGGTCACACAGTATTAATTGGTAGAGCTAAGATTCAAAATCTTTCTGGCTTCAGATCTCATGCTCTTAACTGTTTTTGTATACTGCTTCTTAATTATTGTTAATACTATAATACTATAATAGTAATAGTTATTGAGAGGTATGCACCAGGCACTGAACTTAGAACATTACATGGATTACATCACCTAACATTCATGACAACCTTGTAAGGCAATTGCTTTTATGATTTCCATTTATTTCATAGTCAAGAAAACTGAAGCTCAGAGATTTTAAGTTGCCAAGATTATACATTTAAGTAGTGGATTCAAAATTAAGGGACCTGACTCTAGAGTTAGTGTGCTTAATGAGTATGTGATAATCACTGGATCTAAGATTGAAACTCATTTATTCATCATTCATCAATCTTTTCCATGGTATCTAATGTGCATCATGTGCTCAGTGAAACATAATGAATGAATGAACTACATTAATAATGTTGTAATTGTTATATTTTTTCTGGAGTCCCAGTCTGTCTCTCTGTTCTAACTTCTCAATGTGTTGATTTCTGTCTGACACTATCTCCTCCTTCATTCCTATATGTCAGTATTGACAAGTATGCCATTCTTTGAGGACTTCTGTAATGCAACCAGATGGATCTATGGAAGGGCTTTTTTTTTTTTTTTCAAGAGATTTGTCTACAGGGAGACATGCTTTAAGCAATCATTGTCTCCAAACCAATGCAATTCTAATCAATAATAGGTTTATCAAACTATTCTGCAAACAAGCCGGAAGCCACATCAAATATACTGAGAATATTCTACCAAGATAGTCCATATGCCAGATAAACTGGATGTCAGCATCTTTACTACTATGCTCATGTTTCAACAATCAAGTCAACAATTTTTTTAAAAATCCTCCAATTAATGCCTAAGGAAGGAATTAAAGTAAAATGCTGTCTAACCAGCCTTGCTTCACCTTATCTCTTTGAAACTAATACTGTAAAGGTCTTACTCTAAATACAGATATCATTCTTAAATATATTAATAAGAAATTAGAGGTCAAATTTAAATTTGCAACAATATCTTCAGTCCCAAATGTAGACTCTGTAAATATCACCAGCACTGCCAGGCATATTGCACAACTCCAGGGGGTCAATATTTACATTCCAGTCTGTGTGAATGGCATCTCCTGGAGTTGTGAAGTGCATAACCTGTCTGACAGTATTTGGAGATTCTGGTCAGCAGAACGGATTTAGAGTAACAAAGAACCAATGCAAAAAATCAGTTGATTACAAAGAGTGCTGATCAACACCAGTGATATTCCAAGTTTTAGCAAAGTCAAAGAGACTGCTACACTTGCACCTTGTTAAACTCGAATACTAGTCTGAGCTGTCTTTGATGAGCTAAGGGAATTCTAGTGAAGGGCAAAGCTTAAAAAACGGAGTTTTTTTCTGAAGCTTCTCTAAGCTTTTCAAATCTCCAGGTGCTGGATACCTCATGGAAACTAGCTTTCTTGTGAGATTTTGTTGTAATTTCCATTAAAGATTGTTAAGAAGGGGCAAATATATCTTAAGACAGGAACTGAAAGCATTCCAGTACTTCTAGTAACAGCAGGAAATCCAGCCATGTATAAACACCCCAGAGATAAAAGCCAGCTCTGAAACTGGGCACGGTGGCTCACACCTGTAATCCCAGTACTTTAGGAGGCTTAGGCGGGCAGATCACGAGGTCAACAGACAGAGACCATTCTGACCAGCATAGTGAAACCACATCACTACTAAAATACAAAAAATTAGCCAGGGGTAGTGGTGCACGCCTGTGGTCCCAGCTACTGAGGAGGCTGAGGCAGGAGAATCGCTTGAACCCGGGAGATGGAGGTTGTAGTGAGCCGAAATTGCACCACTGCATTCCAGGTTGGCGACAGAGCAAGACTCCATTTCAAAAAAAATTAAAAAAAAGTGGCTCTGCAAACAAGAAAATGCCTATGCTGGCCATAGACTTATACTGGCCTGGTACTTATGGCCTCTCGTTTTGTTGCCACTGAGGAACAACTGCTGGATATTGTCACCTGATCTATTTCACTCCCTTCCCTCCTCTTCCAATTTTCTGTTATATTTCACTATTGTATCTGTGTGGGAACTCTTTTCCAATGGTTGATTGACATTTAGTTTGTATCTGAAAATACCTTTGGCTTAGTTTTGGTTTGAATATGCAGTCTGCCATAAATGGTAAAATTAAAAAACAGACTTTTTTTTAAAAAATGCTACAATTTATCTAACGCTTACTGTGTGCCAGAAAGGTTACTCATTGTCTCAGTGCTGGAAATCAAATCCAGTACTCCTTGACACCAGAGCCCATGCAATTACTACACTACATCTTTATATAAATACAGTTAAACATTATTAGGCCCATTAACATACCGTCATTTACATTGGGTATGTCCAAAATATAAATCCTAATTTCTTACCCTTTCCCATCTTACTCAATTTATTTCATTTTTGTCATTAAAGAGGTTACAGAATCATGACAAAAAGCTCCTGAGTTTTTAGATATACATTCTCATGAAATAACAAAATAGAAAGGAGAAATCAGAGGTGTTATATTGCTCTTGAGTATGTCACAATCTTTTGATTAATTCCTACATACAAAACCATAATTTCTGTATATATATTTATGGTGCTGAAAAACAGAGAGGTTTATTTTCATGACTTTATTATCTTCTTTAATCCTCATTGCAAAAAGAAAATTTGCAAAAGTTTTTGTAATGAAGTAAGAGCCAGAGGGTCATTGTTATTTTCATTTTTAGGAACGGGAAGCTAAGATCCAGGAAGGCAAAATTCTCTCATCAACTTATAAGAGGAATCATGAAATCAAAGAGCCATTTGGGCTGAAAATGACTTTTAAAAGATTTA
The DNA here is from genome assembly GCA_004027715.1 of Plecturocebus donacophilus. Taxonomy (NCBI): domain Eukaryota; kingdom Metazoa; phylum Chordata; class Mammalia; order Primates; family Pitheciidae; genus Plecturocebus; species Plecturocebus donacophilus. The sequence continues at coordinate 8,800 of PVKP010000159.1, forward strand.
CATCTCGTGAATAGACTTTTAAACTTTCCATAGATTTTCAGCATCCAATTTTATTCTAAGATTTTCATAATGTGGGCTATGGACACTACAGAAAACATTAAAGCTGCGTATAATTCTAAATTTTAAATAACAGGCATCTTCAGTATCCCCAAATGTCAGCATTACCAACATTATATAAAAATGACATTAAGATATTTAGAATAGATGAGACATTGTGTTTCCCTAGTTTTCTGGAGGCTTGAGGGTTGTGTGCAAGAGATTACATTTTTCCTATTTCCTCTTACCAGTGTACTACCCATTCCTCTCCAAATTCCTATTTATTTCCCCTGATATTAACAATGTGACAAAGATCAAAGAGCACTGTTTCTTGGTAGGACATAGATGAGCTCTTGGAAATTCCTGACTTATAGCCAGAGAATAGGCACGTTAATATTTTATGCCTTCCTCAGGTAGAAACTTGTGGACAATAATAACAGATATAATTTATTGGTTCATGTCAGCTATATATCAATCCTTTTATAATTATACCTATTCCTTACACCAATCCTATAAATTAGGTAGTATGAGCTCCATTTAGCAGAAGAGAAAACTATGTCTCAGAGATAATGTAGGAGTTATAAACTGAATTAAGGACTGATTGATTTGGATTAAGGTCCAGATTTTATGATCTTCAAATGTCTAAATTAAATTTGATCTACTGCTTTTTAGATCTACTAATTTTTGCCCTGTTCTTAAAGGGTAGAGAATGCAAGGTTTCTGATTCTCAAAGTAACTTTTTCTCTTTTAATCTATATTATTTCTTTCTTAACTAAAACAATAACAACAAAAAAGAAATATAAATTGAGCTTTCATGTATCAAAGAAATTCCCAAGTGGTGTTTTCTGGGTTAAATTCAATATTAAGGCAAAGGTGCAAGTGATTTCATATTCCAGCCACTATAAAGTGATCTTCCATTTCCCTTTTCTTATATGCATTTCCATCTCCTTTTTCCTTTAGAGAAGAAACGTAAAAAGAGAAGGCTTATGTAGCATCACAGAAAAGACATAAAAATATATGTTATTTTCTCTCCAAACCCTTCTTGTCATGAATAATAAAAAAGCAAAATAGTTTATGGGCATCCTGCTCTCCAATTGTCCATGCTTACATTAGATAAAGAAATAATTCCTCATTAAGAAGGAGTTGCCAAATATATTCCTTTCTTCTGCTAGAAGTATAACTAAACACACTGAAGTTATTTGGTGGTCAGATTTTCCCTACATACTGCTACGTTGCCCTATCCTGAAGCTCACCTATTTCAAATGTTCCTCCAATTTCTTCGTGGACAGATCCATTGCCTCTCCTCCTTCCCCCTCCTCTCCTCCTCCCTTGTTCTTGCTTACCTTCCCCACTTACTGTTCGTTTCTCCCTTTCTCCTCCCCTCTCTTCTCCTCCTTTCTCCTCTCCTCCCTTCTCCCCTTTCTAGTCTCAGGTGGAAACCTGTAGAGACTCCTCTCTCCTCCTATCTTTCTCTCTGATATGGTTCGGCTGTGTCCCCACCTTTAATTTTAATCCCCATAATTGCCTCATGTCAAGTGCAGGACCTGGTGGGAGGTGATTGGGTCAATCATGGGGGTAGTTTCCCCCATGCTGTTCTTGTGATAGTGAGTGAGTTCTCAGGAGATCCTATGGTTTTATAAAGGGCTCTTCTCCCCTTGCTCATTCACTCTTTCTCTTGCCTGATGCCATGTAAGATGTGCCATTGCCTTTCTCTCACCTTCTGTCATGATGGTACATTTCCTGAGGCCTCCGCTGCCATGTGGAACCATGAGTCAATTAAACCTCTTTTCTTGATAAATTACTTAGTCTTAGGTATGTCTTTATACTAGTGTGAAAATAGATTAATACACTATCCCATTTCTCTTATTCCATCAGTCCAATTGCAAAGGCCTTTAATCGAAGTCTGCATGGAAGTCAAGGACATTCTGATGCTTTATAGCATCTAACCTTCAACTAGAATTTTTCCTTGCAATTCTATATCACTAGGCCCTGTTGACATTCACCATTGCTTTGCCCTTAGGATATATGACATACATTCATCAATTTTAAGGAGAGTTTTCTCTCTTGATTCCTCAGCTAGGAAAACATCTTGCTACATGAGACTGTAACCATTTCTTTGCCTGAAAACATTATATTGTCAAGGACCTACTACATGTCCTCCAAAATATGAGCAATTGGCAGTACTATTAGTCTCACAGAAGGAATGAAAATTAAAATTTATTAATTTTAATATTGGCAGAAATCTTGGAGGTAATGATTTACCTTTCCAGTTATTTCATTTATTTATTTTTAGCAACACAATTGTATGAATGTCTTATATTTTAATTTTTTAAGTTTTTCCTGATATATTCTTAAAAAATTCCAAATGTCCTCTCATGGAGACAGGTTGATGACTTGAAAATTTTGCTTCATACTCTCCCTTTAGGGGCACAACTGGATTTTTGAAGAAGTTGGCTTCCTTTTTCAACATAATTTGGCTGCTCATTACTAAGTATATTATGCTACTCCCCAGAGGCTTCCCTCTGATGATAACAAGAAAGGCATTGCCTGACAGGCACATGAGGAACAAGATATTTCGTAGAAACACCCATGGCAAAAATGTGAGAATGGGAACTGCAGGGAAGACATGCATATGTGAAAAATAATGATGGAGGCTTAAGGATGGATAGCAAGGTGAAAGAGATTCCTGTAAACACTGAAATTCCTAGAAGAGTGAGGACTGAGCTCCACATACAAGAATATAGCAAGAATTCATGAAACTGCTTCTAAGCCTCCAGATTGCATTGCTCATAGTATCAGAGGTTTCATTTTTATTTTTGGCATTTCTGATAAAGCTAACTAAGTGCTAAATTCATGAAGTTGATCAAATAAAATGATAGAGACTGAGAGAGAGTAAGATCAGACAGAAAAGATTCAAGCATGGGGGTCTCTTCCTGGGTTGCTCCAGAGAGTTTTTTTTTTTTTTTTTTTTTTTTTTGAGATGAGGTTTGCAGCTCTAATGTTACACCACATGGTTCACAGTTGCAAATTTGAAAGCCAGGATACAAGTAGCAGCTGCATCCTTGGTAAAACTCTAAACCCAGAGTGGTCACTCATTCACTGCAGAAGGAGAGTCTGTACATTTCCAATATTCCACTGCAGTGGCAGAAGCAACAGCAGTAGATTGAGCCACTTTGCCCCATGCAATGCCAGACTTAAAAGCTTTACAGGAATGTTGGGGCCTTTCTGTTTACCAAGTGATATTGAATGAAGTTGGGACCAAGTCAAGTTTGAGGTTGCTGCTCAGAACAGACTCATTGAAAGAAGATCAAAAAGCCATTCTGAGTTATCAATATTGTTTATTTATGAAAAACTTATGGGTTGGCAAAGCTGTGTAGAATGCAATTGTATAATCAGTAAAACATATACCACAAAACGAAATGTGGCATGAAGTGGGAGGATTTCAAAAACAAGCCCATTGGTTGCAAAATGTACAAGCTCTCCTGACTTTACCTGGAACAAAACTCTGTCATCCATCCAAACATTAGTTGTTTTGGGGATGTACCTTTGGACGCTTTACTAAAATAAACACATTTTCTTATTGTCCATATTTATTCAAGCCAGACCTTTGAATGAAAGGACTATAATTAACTTACCTCTTTAGGTGCTGTGGCAAATACAAACAAAACAGAAGTATAGTAGAATTAGTAGCTTCCTTCTTGATTGATACACATTGTGATAACAGCATTGTCTATAAATTCTCATTTAAGCCTCACAGTGATCTTATAAAAGGAGTCCCATTACATAAATACCAGGTTTGCTACAAAACCCTTACTAGGTTAATTGCCTTCAAGATCCTTAAAGACCAAGAATCCCTCAGTTCTTATCTCCTGTCTGAAAAGAGATTACACAGAACATAGAGTGAATGAGAAAACATATATTGCCATGTTCAGTTTTAAATGTGCTTCTAGTACACATTTTCAGCTTTGTCCTTAGACATATTCCTCAAAGGGAACAAGAACATCTGCAGACTACAGTGGGAAGGGATGTCCTAAGATTCAGGTGCATTTAGGAATATTTAAGGGTTAGTTGTATTACTGGTGCATGAAAAAGGACCAATTTACATTTCCACCTGTGAGCATATAGAATGTATACATTGGCAGAGTTTTGGAGTGTCTGAATTTTGATGAACAATCAGTTCTTGCTAAAGAGACCTAAAGCAGTATTTCCACATCGTATTTCTATCCAGAAATGCAAGCAGTTTGTACCTTCTCATATTTTCTAAATTAAAAAGAAAAACAATAGTTTTGTCATTTTGTACTTTGTTTTTTTTTTATGAGTGACTCTCAAGGAGATATAAAGAGTTAATAATGTATTTACAAGCCTGCTAAAGATGGGATACAGGAACACACAACTACCTTACAAATAATTTACAACATATTTACAGAAAAGAAGTTAAAAAGCATCAACAGCTCTTGCAAATTCATTTCTTACAATTTTAGATTCATACATTTTATTAAATATGAGTTAAATATCTTCCAGTGGACCATTTATAATGAAATCGAGGCTCCAGGAATAGTAATCAATGTGCAGCAGTTGTTGACCAGACAAAGCTAATGTAAATTACTTAAGATCAAATTTTTGTGCATGTATATATACAAATCAAACTGCACTTAATAAGTCCTTTAAAATCCTTTAAAGGTAAAATACAATAGTTTGAGAGAAAGGGAATTTATACCATGATGGAGCAAGTTAAATAGAGAAGGCTCACAAAATATTTGTCCTTTTCACTACTGAAAGCATTTGCCATGAACTTACCTAACCCTTCTTCAAAACTTATTTCCTTCCTTAGATGTAAAACTAAATAAAGACTTGCCTGCAAAGCTGAGTGGATCTCAAAGATATTTTCTACAGGACTATATGATCTATTTTTATCTCTTTTTGCTTTCCTCAGCAGACATGCTCAGACCCCAAATTCTGCCATTGCCTTTGAGAAGTTCTAAATTCTCAATACCTTGCTGAATCTTGGAAGTGATTTGATAGTGTTTATGATGTTCACATTTTTGTACAATGAGGATCTAAAGACGACAAGAACGTATACAGTTTACTACTCTTCCATATATAAATTGACAAGATCAAGGTACAGCTTCCATATCAGCCTCAAACCTGTTTCATGATGTTTATTATGTAGCCCACATCAGCCTCTTCCTGACTAACACTTTATCTCTGAGCATTTTCTATTGGAGTTTATGAGCCCTAAAGATATTTTCCTAGTAAAATTATCCAAGCATATTTTATTTTCTGTCCATTTTGATTTGAGAAATTCTGAAGGCCAAGCCTAAGTCTCTCACATTTTTTCTAACTGTCCTAGTACATATCACAGTACTGTGACTACCAAAAGTACTTAATAAAGATATATGTTTGAACAAACCATACTTACAGTTCCTTCCAGAATCCCCACAACATGAACTGCACACTATTATTCAAGATGTTGGATGAAAGCATCTGTATGAAGTGTAGAAAGCAGTGGATTGACCTCATTAATTTATATACATGCTTATGGAGCTTACTTAACTGTGGTCACTTGATGTGACAGAGGCTGCTATTTTCTCTGTACGGTTAGTAACCAAACTAAGATGGAACAGCTGGCACCAAAAACCATACCAGAAATTGAGGTGAAGTAAAAAGGAAGCATCATTCACCACTTGCATAATACTAACTAAATCCATGGAAAGATCTTATCTCAGATCTTTGAAACAAAACAACAAATGCGAAATTGATTCTAGCTCAGCCAGGATTGACAAAAGCTTTGAGATTTGTGCATATTATAACCTATACAATGCTGGAAAAAGAAAGATAAAATGAGGCTTTGCTATTAATGGTTACCTATTCCTGAATGGCAAGCTTTACATGCTTGTATCTCCCACAAGATTCGTTTCTTGAAACATACAAAAAGCTCCACGAGTTCTCTGTGATTTGTCTGAACTGTTTTGCGTGTCTCTGATCTTTCCTTTGCAAAGCTGGCTGACAACATGAGGTCATGTTTTCTGACTCAAAATATTCAAACTAAGGATGTTGAATTGCAGATTTAGGATACAACTGGAAAGTTTAAATGAATTTTAAACTTTCCCACCTGAATTGACATATAAGTCAGATTTATTAGGCTAATTAGCACAAATGGTGGGGAATAAAGAGAAAAGAGTATAATTAAAAATTAGTAAATTCAATTTAGGGGAGGATTTCAAGAATTTGGGGTTGGCTTGTACATGGATTCTGGAACTTCCCCAAGTATGTAAATTATCCCCAATGTTTTAACTATCTCATCTTTTGAAAGATCAGTGAATTCTAGCTAGATGCTGGCAGAGCTGCAGCTGTTAGAGCATCCTAGCCAACCTAGCAGAGAAGCCAGGAGAGCACAAAACGAGAAATCTGCATGCTCTCTTTCCTCCAGCCTGACCATCTGTGTATGGACATAGAGCATCAAAGTTGTGCAGCTGTACTCATAATGCTCTATTATGGAAGGAGATAATTTATGTTCAGATGTAATTCATTTCTCTGTTGTCAATGGCTATCAGACAATGCTGAGGCAGAGGTAGGGGCTTTGGGGTGGGGACAAAATGTGGAGGATATGCATCATATGTTTTTACATGAATACTATAAACTCATGATGTAGCAATGATTATTTGGTTTTGGAGATAGTCTCTTCTAAAATCCACATGCACTGATTCAGTTATCAGTTTGCAGGTGGTGAGCACATGTTCTATTGTGAATACTTTGTTTCTGCAATGTGAAGCAACATTTTACAAATGTCATGAGAGCACTGCAATGATAACCTGTCTGGTTTTCTGTAAACAATTTTGTTCAAAGGGATGGCATCCAGTTTGGTTCAAATAATTTACAAAAAACAGAATCTCCACACCCAACCTATATATATTCTAAATATACAGAAGTACAGAAAATTTTAAAACTAAACTGATAAACATTTATAAGTTCTGAGCTACAGGCAGACATTTTGAGGGACTGTGTTAAGGAAAACCCAGTCCTCAAGGGGAGTGGTTTCAAAGGCAGGAACTTCCCAGCGCCATGCTTCCATCCACATCCCCATCTGGGAACCCAGAGTTCGTTGTCTGAGGTTTGTGCCCAAGGGCTAGGTAGAAATTCCAGGTGAGCTCCTTTGTTTAAAAAGCCCAGGAAGAGCTATGGGAGGAAGGGCTCTAGTTGCAGACCCAGCAGCCAATCCAGTATCAGAGTCAAAGATCAATCACTCCAGTGGAAGTTTGAAAGAACTCCTCTCATTGAAGGAGAACATGAATGGAGTGGGAATAACTCCGGGGTTAAAATCTCCCTGCCCCTTACCTATGCGGACATCACCTCCGGATTCCCCTCCCATAGCAGCCCCCAGCAGCCTGGGAGGTCTTTCTCTCCTTTCTCTCTCTTTCTACCTAATATATCACTCTCTGCTAAATTATTTGGGTCTGCAGTATTCATAGGAACACTAAGCTCACTGCACCTCCAGGGCCACTTCCCCTATTCCTGGGGCAAAGAGAGGTCAAGAACCTGGGCACGTCAAATCAGGGAAACTGGGAACATCTTTGGGACACCCCGCAGCTCTGCTCCTATACCCCGGTTACATCTTTGACAATCCATGGGGAGAGAAATGATCCCCTGCGTTCCGTCCCCTGGTTACAATTTCACTAAATGTGGCATCCACTGTGATGTGACTGCAAACAATTTTCCAACCAAGTCTCATGTAGGTTAAACCATTAACAAAGTTAGACTGGAGATGTATCTTCCCATTTCCTACAAGAGACTATTTCATAGAAAAATCATGTCATCTATTTTTGAAACTTTTAGGAAAGTTTCCGGAGACACAGTTTTTGTTTGTTTGGTGTTTTTTCTAAACCCTTGGGCAGGAAGATTAAAATCTGTTCCAGTGCTAAGTCATGATTCCGTCAGGAGAATATTTTATTTTAAAAATTAAAGCCATAAGCATGTAGGACTTCATGAATCTCCTTATTCCCAACCATTATTCCATTAGAACTGTATTTCTTTTAAAAAGTCAAAGAGAACATATTTTCAAAAAACCTCAAACCTAAAGGAAAGGAAAACAGAAATGGTAATAGTCATGCAATGGGAGGACAATCCTTTAAAATAGTACACTGATTTAGAACTGCCTCTTACAAAATATATGAGGATATTTTTTTACTGTTCTACTCCCCAGGTCTACATTATCATGCTACATATCTGTAGCCACCATTATATGCATAATGGAGATATGGTGATACGGCACATTAGATTTTACAGAGCAAGAGGAAGGCTTGGGGAATCAGATCCCTATGTAGGAAAATGGTATGTACCAGAAATACCTACTTTTTGCTAGGATATAGTTAATAAGTAATATATTACCACTGGTGTCTGTCCTCTATGGTTCAACAAAGCAGAATGTATCCTTTTCTAGTCCTGTCTGGTGCATGTTTCTTTTTGCAGTAGTATTGCCAATGTGAAAAATTAGGTTTCATGATTTCAGTCTGTCCAGCTTCCAAAAACCTGTGCTCAATATATTGTGAACTGTTAATGGAAGAGTTGCCAAAAAAAAAAAAATCTATGTTAATTTCTTCCCAAGCTTGGGTTTGTCTGATGGTGCTCATTTGCAATGTGTTTAAAATCTAAATGTTAATACAGATAGAAAGTCTAAATAAACATAAAAGGGCAAAAACATGAACATATTTTATTGTGGTTTAAAAAAGCACATAATATGAGATCTACACTCAACAAATTTTTATGTGTACAGAAGACTAATGCTAACTATAAGCATAATATTATATAGTAGCTCTCTAGAACTTTCTCATCTTGAATGATTAAATCCACTGAACAGGAATATCCCATTTTCTACTACTCCCCCAGAGCTTGGCAATCTCCATACTACTTTCTGTTTCTAAGTATGATTATTTAATACACCTCATATAAGTGGAATCATGCAGTATTTGTCCTTCCATTACTGGCTTATATCACTTAGAATAATGTCCTCAAGGTTCATCCATGTTCTGTTATGATACAGGATTTAGTTCTTTTTTAAGGGAGTAAAGATCTACTGTATTTATATACTACATGTCACTCATCTGGTGGTGGTCATTGGAGTTATTTCTGTATCTTGGCTATTGTGAATAGTGCTGCAATGAACATGAGGGTGCAATTATCTCTCTGAGATCCTGATTTCAGTTCTTTCAGAAAAATATCCAGAAATGAGCTTGCTAGATCATATGGCAGTTCTATTTTCATTTTTTGAATAAACTCCATACTGTTTTCCATAGTGGCTACACCATTCTACATTCCCACCAACAGTGCACAGGGTTTGCAATTTCTCCACATCCTCACAAAATGTGTATTTTTTCTTCTGTTTTTGTTTTATTGTTTATACTTTACAATGGCCATCCTAATAGTGTGAGATGAAGGTTCATTGTAATTTTAGTTTGCATATGCCTGATGATTAGTTATATTGAGCACGTTCTTATATATCTGCTGGTCACTTGTATGTCTTCCTTGAAGCAATGTCTATTCAAGTTCTTTGCCCGTTTTTCAGTTGGGTTATTTGTTTTTCTGCTATTGAATTGTAATTTATATATTTCAGATATGAAACCCTTATCAGATGTGTGGTTTTCAAGTATTTTCTCCTACTCTATAAGTTTTCTTTCACTCTGTTGACTGTTCCCTTTGCTGCAAATAATTATTTTTAGCTTGATGTAGTCCAACTTGTTTATTTTTGGTTTCATTATCTGTACTTTTTGTCATACCCAAGAAATCTTTGCCTAGACCAACTTCATGAGGATTTTACCCATGCTTTCTTTTAGAGTCTTATAGTTTCAGGTCTTATGTTTACATTTTAAACCCTTTTGAGTTGATCTTCATTTATAGTGTAAGATGAGAATCCAATTTCATTATTTTGCATATGGTTATCCAGTTTTTCTGATATCATTTGTTGAAGAGAATATCCTTTCCCTATTGTATAGTTTTTGTACCCTGGTTGAAAGTTATATGACAGTATATGAGTGGGCTTATTTCTGGGCATTCTATTCCATTCCATTGGTCTATATGTCTACTTTCATACCAGTGCAATACTGTTTTATTATTATAGAACTATAGTATGTTTTAGACTCCAGAAGTGTGAATTCTCCACTTGGCTCTTTTTTCTCAGGATTATTTTGGTTATCCTGAAATAATTGTAATTCCATATAAATTTTAGAATTTTTTTTCTATTTTTGCTAAACTTGCCATTGGGATTTTGATAGAGAATGCAGAGAATCTATAGATATAGATTGTTTTGTGTAGCATGGATATTTTAATATTGTCTTCCAATCCATGAACTTGCAATGTCTTTCCATTTATTTGTTTTTTCTTTAATTCGGCAATATTTAGTAGTTGTCAGTGTTCAATATTTTTGCCTTCTTTGTTAAGTTTATTTTTATTTTTTGATGCTATTGTAAATATGAGTGCTTTCTTAATTTCCCTTTTGCATTGTTTACTATGAGTGTATAAAATGTAATGGATTATTTTTTTGTTTTCTATTTTTTTAAGAGATAGAATTTCATTCTGTCACACAGGCTGAAGCGCAGTGACATGAACGTATCTTGCTGCAGCCACTAATTCCTGGGCTCAAAGGATCATCTAGCCTCAACATCTCAAATCACTGGGATTACAGGCACATGCCAACATGCTTGACTGATTATTTCATTTTACATTTGTTAAGATGGGATCTTGCTATGTTGTGCAGGCTGGTCTTGGACATCTGGCCTCAAGTGTTCCTATTTTGACCTCCTGAAATTCTGGGATTACAGATCTGAGCCACCATGCCTGGTCTGAAACTAATTTTTGTATGATGGCTATCTATCCTGCAAATCTGCTGAAGTTGTTTATTACTTACAACATTATTGTGTGTGGAATCTTTGGAGATTACTATATATAAGATTATGTCTTCTCTGACCATAGATAATTTTAGTTCTACCTTTCTGATTTGGATGCCTATTTATTTTTCTTCCTTAATTGTTCTTGCTAGGACTTTCAGTGATATGCTAAATATTGTCAATAAATATTGTTCCTTATCTTAGAAGAAAAGCTTTCAATTTCTGACATTCAGTATGATGTTACATAGGGGCTTTTGCCTTTTTTATATGGCCTTCATTGTGTTGAGGTAATATCTTTCTATTTCTTATTTGTTGAAAGTTTTTATCATAAAACAGTGTTGAATTTTGTAAAATGCCTTTTCTGCATTTATTAACATGTAATTTGTATCCCGTTTTCTGTTTATGTGGTATATTGGATGATTGTTTTTTGTATGTTTAATCATTTTTGCATCTCAGGGATAAATCTCACTTGTTCATGGTATATGATCCTTTAATATGTTGTTGAATTTAGTTTGCTAGCATTTTCTTGGAATTTTTTGCATGCATATTCACCAGGGATATTGAACTATAATTTTCTTTTTTTATAGTATATTTTTCTTATTTTGGTATCAGAATATGCTGGCCTCATAAAATGGATTTGGGAGTATTTATTCACCTTTAATTACTGGAAAGTGTGTAAAAACAGTCTTCTTTAAATGTTTGATACAATTCTCCGGTGAAGCCATGGGATCCTGAGCTTTTATTTGTTGGGAGGATTTAATTACTAATTTAACCACTTCACTGATTGTAATCTGCTCAGATTTCCTATGTCTTCATGAGTCAGTCTTAGTAGACTGAATGTTTGTAGGAAGTTCCCATTTCTTCTAGGTTACCTAATTTATTAGCATATGATTATTCATAGTATTCTTGTATTAACTTTTTATTTCTCTGGCATTAGTTGTAATGTCTTCTTCTGATTTTAGTTACTTGAATCTTTCTTTTTCCACAGTCTAGCTATGCATTTGTCAATTTTGTTCATCTTTTCGAAGATTAACTCTTAGTTTTCTTGATTTACCATTATTTTCTGTTCTCTGTTTCATTTATTTCTGCTTTAATCATAAACATTTCATTTCTTCTGCTAACTTTAGACTGAGTTTGTTCTTTTTCTAGTTCCTTGAGGTGTAATGTTACTTTATTTATTTGAAATCTTTCTTAATATTACAGTAGGCATTTACTTCTATAAATTTCCTGCTTAAACTCCTTTTGCTGAATCCCATAAGTTTTGATATATTTTATTTCCATTTTCATTTGCCTCATACATTTCCCTTTCAAGTTTTTCTTTGCCTCATTGCTTGTTTGGGAGCATGTTGTTTAACTTCTGCATATTTTTAAATTCCCTGAAAATTCCTTCTGTTATTGATTTCTAGTTTCACACCATGGTGGTCAAATAAGATATCTAATATGATTTTATCTTTTAAAATTTGTTAAGTCTTATTATGTGACCTAACATAGATCTATCCTGGATAATGTTTTGTATGTGCTTGAGAAGAATGCATATTCCGCTGCTGTTGGATGGAATGTTCTGTATATGTCTGTTAGGTTCATTTGATCTAAACTATAGTTTCCGTCCAATGGACCTTTATTGATTTCATGTCTGGATAATTTGTCCATTGGTAAGACTGATGTATTGAAATTCCCTACTGTTATCAAATTATAATGCATCATTCTCTTTATATCTATTAGTATTTGCTTTCTATATTTAGGTGCTTCAATGTGAAATGCATTCATACATGTTTACAATTGTTGTAATTTCCTGCTGATTGACCGCTTTATCACTATATAATGTTTTTATTTGTTCCTTTTTTCAATGTTTTTACTTAAAGTATACCTTACGTAATTTAAATATGGCTACCTCTGCTTTCTTTTGGTTTCTTTTTGTATAAAATATATTTTTTCATCTTTTTACTATCTAACAATATAATGTAGTTGAATCTTTTAAAAAATCTATTCAACCACTTCATGATTTTTAATTGAAAGATTAAATCCATTTACATTAAAGTTATTTATTAATTTGTAAAAATTTAACACTGCCATTTAAAAAATTGTTTTAGCGTTGATTTGTAGATCCTTTATTCTGTTTTTTCTTGCTGTCTTGTGATTAAATACTTTTTTTCTAGAGACATGCTGTGATTTCTTACTTTTTATCATTTGTGTTTCTGCTATAGGTTTCAACTTTGTGATTACCATGAGGCCTGCATAAAATGTTATATAGTTAAAACAGGATATTTTAGGCTGATAACAATTTAACTTTGATAGCATAAAAGGACTCTATACTTTCACTTGAACTCCCCCATCATTTTCTGTTTTTGAGATCACAATTTATATTTTGCATCCACTAACAAATTATCATTGCTATTATTATAATATTATTTTCTTTTATTTTTTATAATAACAAAATAACTGACTTACACAAAATCATTAGAGTATTATTCTGACATTGACTGTCTACTTACTTTAAAAAAGTAAGTTTTATACTTTTCTAGGTTTCCATGTTACTATTAGGTAGGTACAAAAGCAATTGCAGTTTTTGCCATTACAATCAATGACAAAAACTACAATTACTTTTGCAGCAACCTAATAATTAGTACCTTTTCCTTTCAGCTTAAAACAGTCTCTTTAGCATTTCTTTTAAGGGAGATCTAGTGGTGGTTGAACTCCCTCAGCTTTTGTTGGTCTTGGAAAGTATTTATCCTTCATTGCTTTTATTTTGCATTTTTGTGCGTCCATAGTATGTGTATATGTTATGCAGTACATGCTACATTTTGATAGAGGTATACAATGTGAAATAATCACATCAGTGTAAATGTGGTATCCATCACTTCAAGTATTTATCTTTTGTGTTACAAGCAATCTAATTATACTTTTTAAGTTATTTAAAAATGTATGACAAATTATTTACTGTAGTTATGCTGCTGTGCTATCAAATACTAGATTTTATTCATGCTATCAAATTATAATTTTGTGCCAATTAACCATCTCCACTTCCCCTACCACAATACTTTTCCTACTCTGCAGTAACCAACATTCTACTTTTTCTTGCCCCTTGAGTTCAATTGTCTTAAATTTTAGCTCCCACATGTAAGTGAGAACATGTAATGTTCATCTTTCTGTACCTGGCTCATTTGACTTAACATAACCTCCAGTTCCATCCATGTTGTTGCAAGTGAAAGAATCTCATTCTTTTTTATGGGTGAATGATACTTCATTATATATAATATGGTATGGCTCTGTGTTCTCACCGAAATCTCATCTTGAATTGTACTCCCTTAATTCCCATTTGTTTCGGGAGGGACCTGATGGGAGAGAATTAAATCATGGGAGTGTTTTTCCCATATTGTTCTCATGGTAGTGAATAAGTGTCATGAGATCTGATGGTTTTATAAGGGAAAACCCCTTTCACTTGGCTTTCATGCTCTCTCTTGCCACTGCCATGGAAGAAGTGCCTTTTGCCTTTCACCATGATTGTGAGGCTTCCCTAGCCAAGTGTAACTGTATGTCCATTAAATTTCTTTCTTTTGTAAATTGCTTAGTCTCAAGTATGTCTTCATCAGCAGCATGAAAACAGACTATTAGAGTAAACTGGTACCAGTAGACTGGGGCACTACTTCCACCCAAAAATGTGGAAGCAACTTGGGAACTGGGTAACAGGCAGAGGTTGGAACAGTTTGGAGGGCTCAGAAGAAGACAGGAAAATGTGGGAAAGTTTGAAACTTCACAGAGATTTGTCGAATGGCTTTTCCCAAAATGCTGATAGTGATATGGATAATAATGTCAAGGCTGAGGTGGTCTCAAATAGAAATGAGAAACTTGTTGAGAAATGGAGCAAGGTTGACTCTTGTTATGTTTTAGCAAAGAGACTGGTGGCATTTTGCCCCTGCCCTAGAGATTTGTGGAACTTTGAAATTGAGAGAGATGATTTGGGGTATTAGGTGGAAGAAATTTCTAAGCAGCAAAGCATTCATGATCTCACTTGGGTGCTGTTAAAGACATTCAGTTTTATAAGGGAAGGACAGCATAAAAGTTCAGAAAATTTGTAGCCTGACAATGCTATAAAAAACAAAATCCTCTTTTTTGAGGAGAAGTCCAAGCCAGTTGCAGAAATTTGCATAAGTAACAAGGAACTGAATGTTATTCCCCAAGACAATGGAGAAAAAAGGTCTTCGCAGCAGACTCTCCTATCACAGGCCTGGAGATCGGGGAGGAAAAGGTGTTCTCCTGGGCTGTGCCCAGGGTCCCTGTGCCGTGCCCAGGGTCCTTGTGCTGTGTACAGCCTAGGGACTTGGTGGACTGTTATCCAGCTGCTCCAGGCATGCCTGAAAGGGGACAATATAGAGTGCGGGCTGTGGTTTCAGAGAGTGGAAGCCCCAAGCCTTGGCAACTTCCACCTGGTGTTGAGCCTGTGAGTGCACAGAAGTCAAGAATTGAGGTTTGGGAACCTCTGCCTAGATTTCAGAGAATGCTTGGATTCCCAAAAAGAAGTTTGCTGTAGGGGCGGGGCATTCAGGAGTGCCTCTGCTAGGGCAGTACGGAAGGGAAATGTGGGGTAAGAGTCCCCACAGAGTCCTTACTGGGGCACATTTCCTAGTGCAGATGTGTTATGGGAAGGACTGGGTGTGAGATAATTGCATTATGGGGGTGGTTTCTCTCATATTGTTCTCGTAGTAGTGAATAAATCTCACAAGATCTGATGGTTTCATAAAGGGAAACCCTTCTCACTTGGCTTTCATTCTCACTCTTGCCTCTACCAAGTAAAAAGTGCCTTTTACCTTCCACCATGATTTTAAGGCTTTTCTAGCCAGGTAGAACTGTAAATCCATTAAACTTATTTCTTTTATAAATTGCACAGTCTCAGGTACATATTCATCAGCAGCGTGAAAACAGACTAATACAGTACATATGTAACACATTTTCATTATCCATTCTTTTGATGATGGACACTTACCTCACGTCCAAACTTTCACTATTGTGAATATTGCTTCAATAAACATGGAACTGTAGATATCTTTTTGATAGAGTAATCTGTTTTCTATTGAGTATGTCCCTACCAGTGGTTTTACTGGATCATATAGTAGCTTTATTTTTAGATTTTGAGCAACCACCAAACTGTTCTTTATAGTGATTGATTTAATTTACATTTCCACCAACAGTGTAAGAGTGTTCCTTACTCTCTACATCACCAGCAGCATTATTGCCTGTCTTTTGGATAAGATCCATTTAAACTGGGGTAATATGATACCTCATTGCAGTTTTGTCTTGCATTCCACTGATAATCAGTGATGTTAACCACATTTTCACATACCTGTTTGCCATTTGTAAGTCTTCTTTTGACAAATTTCTATTCAGATTTATTGCCCATTTTTATATTGGATTATAAGATATTTTCCTGTTGAGTTGTTAGAGTTATATATTCTGGTTATTAATCTCTTGTCAAAAGGATAGCTTGCAAACATTTTTTCCTATACTGTGGGTTGTCTCTTGGCTTTATTAATCATACCTTTTGCTGTGCAGAAGCTTTTAACTTGATGTGATCCCATTTGTCCATTTTTGCTTTCGTTGCCTGTGCATGTATGATATTGCTCAAGATACCTCCAGACCAATGTCCTGGAGACTTTCCCTAAGGTTTTCTTGTAGTAGTTTCATAGTTTGAGGTCTTAGATTTAAATCTTTAATCTATTTTGATTTGATATTTGTATATGGTGAGGGATAGGAGCCTGGTTTCATTATGTTGCATATGGATATTCAGTTTTCCCAGCACCATTTATTGGACTTCTAAGTTCTTTTGCTTCATTGGTCTGTCTGTTTCTACACCAGTAGCATGCTGTTTTTGTTACAATAGTTCTTATGTATAATTTAAAATAAGGTAATGTGATTCCTCCAGTTTTGTACTTTTTGCTTAAAATAGCTTGGGCTATTCTGGATCTTTTGTGATTCTAAATAAATTTTTGGATTTTTTTTCCTGTTTCTGTGAAGAATGCCGTTAGAATTTTCATAGAAATTTCCTTGAATCTGTAGACAGCTTTGGGTAGTATGGACATGTTTAACAATATTTATTCTTCCAATCCATGAGCATGGAATATCTTTCACACTTTGTGGTGTTTGCTTCACTTTTACAGTTTTTATTACAGAAAATTTTCACTTCTTTAAGTTAATTCCTAGGTATCTATTTTTCTGTTTGGCTATAATACATGGGATTACATTTTTATATTTCCTTTTCACATTGTGCAGTGTAGGCACATAGTAATGCTAATGGTTTTTGTATGCTGATTCTGTATCCTCCAAATTTTCTGAATATCTTTATTAGCTCAAATAGTTTTTTTTTATGGAGTCTTTAGGTTTTTCCAAATATAAGACCATGTCATCTGCAAACAAGGAGAATTTGACTTCTTTCTTTTTACCGTATATGTACTTTATATCTTACTCTTGTCTGATTCCTCTGGCTATGATTTCCAGTACTATGTGGCATAACAGTAGTGACATTAGGCATCCTTGTTGTGTTCCAGAGTTTAGAAGGAAGGCTGACGGTTTTTCACCATGCAGTATGATTCTAGTTTTGTGTCTGTCATTTATGGCTTTTATTGTATTGAGATACATTCCTTTGACACGTAGTTTTTAAGTTTTAATTGTGAAGGGGTGTTGAATTGTATTAAATGCTTTTTTTGTCATCAATTGAAATGATCATATGATTTTTATCCTTTATTCTGTTAATATGATGCATCAGATTGATTGATGTGTGTATGTTGAATCACCTTTGTATGCTTCAGATAAATTTCACCTGGTCAAAATAAATATTTTAAAAAATATGTTGTTGAATTTGATTGGCTAGTATTTTATTGAGACTTTTAAAATCAGTGTTCAACAGAATTATTGACCTGTAGTTTCCTTTTTTGATGTGTCTTTTATCTGGTTTTGGTATCAGGATAATACTGGCCTCATAGAATTAATTTGCAAGTATTCTCTCCTCGACTATTTTTGAGAATAATTTGAGTAGGGATTGTATTAGTTCTTCTTTAAATGTTTGGTAAAATTCAACAGTAAAACCATTAGATTCTGTGCTTTTTTTTTTTTTTTTTCGTTTACTGGGAGACTTTTTATTATTGTTTAGATCTCTTTACTAGTTATTGGTCAGTACATGTTTTTGGATTTCTTCATTGTTAAATCTACGAAGATTGTATGTGTCTAGAAATTTATCCTTTTTTTTTTTTTTTTTTAGCTTTTCTAATTTATTGGCATTTGCTTGCTCATAGTAGCCACTAGTGATCCTTTAAATTTCTGTGATCTAATTTTTAATGTCTCCTTTTTCAATTCTAATTTTAATTATTCCGTTTTCTCTCTTCTTTCTTAGTTAGTCTGGCAAAAGTTTTGTCAATTTGTTTATCTTCTCTGAGAACCAACTTCTTTTGTTGGTCTCTTTTTTGAACTTCATTCATTTTTACTCCGATCCTTAGTATTTCTTTTAGTCTACTGATTTTTGGTTTGATTTTCTCTTGGTTTTCTAGTTATTTAATATGTATTATTAGATTGTTTATTTAAAGTTTTTCTACATTTTTTAAATTTAGATGCCTCTTGCTATAAATTTTTCTCTTAGTTCTGCTTTCTCATAGATGTTATGGTATGTTGTGCATCCATTATTACTTATTTTAAGAAACTTTTTAATTTCCTTCTTAAAATTTTTATTGACCCACTGGCTATTCAGGAGCATATTGTTTAATTTCCATGTGCTTACATATTTTCCAAAATTCCTCTTGTTTTTGATTTTTAGTTTTATTCCATTGTGGTAAGGGAAGACATTTCAGATGGCTTATAATTTTTTAAAGAAATTTTTAGGACTTATTTTGTGGTCTAAAATTCAGTCTATCCTTGATAATGATCCATGTGCTGAGGAGAAAAATGTGCATTCTTCATCTGTTAGATGCAATCTTCTATAAATATACATTAGGTCCATTTGGCATACAGTGCAGATTACCTCCAATATTTCTTTGTTGTTACTCTGTCAGGGATATTTGTCCAATGCTCAAAATAGGATGTTGAAGTCTCCAGCTATTTTTGTATTGGTCTCTATCTCATTCTTTAGCTCTAATTATAATTGCTTTATATATCTGTGTGCTAAAGTGTTGGGTACGTACACATTTTCAATTGTTATATATTCTTACTTAATTGACCACTTTATTTTTATATAATGACCTTCTTTTTCCATTTACATAGTTTTTTTCTTGAAATCTATTTTTTCTGACATAAATACAGCTACTTCTGCTATTTTGTTGGCTTCCATTTATATACATTATTTTTCCCAGCTTTTTGTTTTCAGTCTATGTGTGTCTTTATAGGTTAATTCTTTTACTTGTATGCAACACATCACTGGGTCTTTTTTAAAAAATATATTCAGCCAGTCTATGTCTTTTCATTGGAGACTTCAATCAATTTTAAGTTCAATGTTATTATTGATAAGTAAGGACTTATTCCTGCCATTTTGTTATTCATTTTCTCACTGTTTTGTGGTCTTCTGTACCTTCTTTACTTCCTTCATGTCTTCCTTTCTGTGATGTTGATTTTCTCTTGTTGTATGCTTTAATTCCTTGCTTTTTATTTTTTGTGTATGTGTTGTACCATTTTTGGTTTGAGGTCACCATGAGGATTGCATATAATATCTTATATTTCATAATTTTAAACAAATTATAACTTAACACTGATTGCATAAACTAACAAACGAGCAGAGAAAAAGCTAGTAACTCTGCATTTTAACTTTCTCCCCTCACTTTTTAACTTTCTGTTATTTATTTTTATATCTTATTGTAGTACCTATATCTTCAAAAATTGTCATAGTTATTTCTGATAAGTTCTTCTTTTACTATTTCTACTAAAGATCTGAGTAGTTTGTACATCATAATTGTACTGTTAAAACATCCTGTGATTTTTTGTGTAGTATTATTATCAGTGAGTTTTGTGCCTTCAGATGATCTCTTCTTGCTCATTAACAATCTTTTATTTCAGGATGAAGAGATCTTTTTAGCATTTCTTGTAGGACAGTTCTGGTGTTGGTGAAGTCCCTTGGCTTTTGTTTTTCTGGGAAAGTCTTAATTTCTCCTTTATGTTTCAAGAATACTTTTGCTGGATATACTATTGTAGGATAAAAGTATTTTTCCATCAACACTTTAAAGATGTCATGCCAGTCTTTGATGGCCTGTAAAGATTTCACTGAGAAGTCTGCTGCCAGAAATATTGACACTCCATTGGATGTTACTTGTTTCTTTTTCCTTGATGCTTTTAGGAGCCTTTCTTTATCCTTGATCTTTTGGAGTTTGATTATTAAGTGCCTTGAGGTAGTCTTAGTTGGGTTAAATCTGCTTGGTGTTTTATAACTTTCTTGTGCTTGGATATTGGTATCTTCATCTAAGTTTGGGAAGTTCTCTTTCATTATCTCTTTAAATAAATTTTCTGCACTGATCCTCTCTCCAACTCCTCTTTAAGACCATTAAATCTTACATTGTGCTTTTGAGGCTATTTTCTAGATCTTGTAAGTGAGTTTCATGCTTTTTTATCCTTTTTTCATTTGTCTGCTTTATCTAATAGTATTCTGACTTCCCTCTCAGAGTTATCTTGAAATTCAATAAGCTTCCCCAAAACAGCAATTTTGAATTCTCCTTCTGAAAATTTACATATCTTTTACTCTCTGGGATTAGTGAATAGTTTCTTATTTAGTTGATTTGGTGAGGTTATGCTTTCCTGGATGGTCTTGATGCTTTAAATATGTTCATTAGTGTCTGGGTATTGAAGAATTAAGTATCTATTGTAGTTTTCACAGTCTGGGTTTGTTTGAAGCCATCCTTCTTGGGAAGGCTTTCCAAGTATTTGAAAACTTGAGTGTTGTGATCCAAGTCTTTTTGTCACTGTTGCCATATCTTCATTAGTGGCGCCTCAAATCCAGTAATGTTTTGGCTCTTGCAGACTCATAGAGGTACTACCTTGGTGGTTTTGTATGAGATCTGGGAGAATTCCCTGGATTACCATGCAGGGGTTCTTCTTCTCTTCTCTTACTTTCCCCACACAAATGATGTTTCTCCCTCTCTCTCTCTCTCTCTCTGTACTGAGCTTCCTGGAGTTGGAAGACTGGTGACTCAAGCACCCTTGTGACCAACATCATGGGGATTATGCTGGGTCAGATCCAAAATGCGCACAGCACTGCAGTGACCACTGCGTGGCTATCATCTATGTCTACTCAAGGCCTAAGGGCTGTATAATCAGCATGTGGTGAATCCAGTCATGTGTGTGCCCTTCTCTCCAGGGTAGTGAGTTCCCTCTAGCCTTGGGAGTGTCCAGAGATGACTTCCAGGAGCCAGGGCCTAGAGTTGGGAACCTTAGGAATCTACTTGGTGTTTTAGTACTGCAGCTGATCTTGTACCCAATCCATAAGACAAAGTCCTTCTCTTCCCTTCTCTTTTCTTCAGCAAAGGAGTCTCTCCCTGTGACCCCCACTTCCCCTGGCCTGTGGCAAGTCACCAATGTTCACTCAAGGCCCACTAGCTCTTCAGTCAGCTTATGGTGAACGATGCCAGGCCTCAGTCTCTCCTTTCAGGGAAGTGGGCTCCCATCTGGCCCAGATAAGGTCCAGAAATGTTGGCCAGGAACCAAGAACTGAAATCAGGGACCCCAGGAGAGTGCTTGGTGCTCTACCCTACTATAGACAAGCTTTATTCTTCCCTTTCCTTTTCTGAAACCAAAGGTATCTCTCTCTGTAGCCATCACAACTAAGAATGTTCTGGGTCATACCTAAAGAGAGCATGGCTCTAAGTCTTACCAAAGGACTATGGTGAGTACTGCTTGGGTTATTCAGGGTCCAATTGCTCTTTAGTCAGCAGGTGATGAATTCTTCCAGGAGTGGGTCCCTTCCTTCAAGACAGATTGTTCTCTTCTTGTCCAGGGTGTGTTCAGATATTTCATCTGGGAGCTAGGTCCTGAAATGTGAGCTTCAGGACTCTGCCTGATGCCCTATTCTACTACTCTTAAGCTGATATCCAAGTTGCAAGACAAAGTCCTCTTTACTCTCCTCTCTTTTCTCCTCAAGTGAAAAGAAGGATTCTCCCTAAGAGGTGTAAGCTGCACTACCCTAGGTTTGGGGACTGATGACACAAGCACTCCCTTGGCCATTCTGGCTAATGTCATACTGGCTTGTGTCATACTGATGACACAAGCATACCCTTGGCCATTCTGGCTAAGGTCACATGCACACCATGTCCACTGGCTCTAAGCCTAGCACAGCACCAAGACTTACCTAGGAGTTGAAGTTTTGTGGCATAGAGTGCCATTTAAGTTTATTTCGAGCCCCAGAGTATTTTAGCCTGTGGTAGCACAGTTTGCCAGATTTAAGGTTTTGACCACTAGGATAGGTGATTTGTCTCCGGCTAGGGCTAGTCAAAATGCTTCCTTTGTGGACACCAGCTGAGTTCTGCCTTGCATTGCTTTCCACTGTGATAGGGCAACATTGAGTTACTGAGTTCCAATGCAAAGTTCCACAATTACTATACTCTCCCTCCCCCAAACACACAGTTCTCTCTATACCACACAGCCACTGTTGGGGGATGGAAGAGGGGTGGAATAGGCAATTCAAGACTGTCTTTCCTACCCTCTTAAGTACCTCTTTCCTTACTGTTAAAACCTGGTACTGTGATTGCTCATCTGCTTTTTGGTTCCTGTGAAGGTGCTTTTTGTGCACAATTTTGTGTTCCTGCAAAGGAGAAAATCACTGGAAGCATCAATTCAGCCATCTTTATCTGCCACCCTTCCTTCATTTCTGAAGGACAACTTTCCAGGGCAATGCATTTTTTATTTGTTGGCAATCCCTGCCACCTCAGCACTTTCAGTGTTTTCACAAGATCTTCTGGATTGTCAGATTTCTGCTGAGAAGTTTGCTCTTGACATTATTAAAATTCTTTCTATGTGCGACATACTTCTTTTCTCTTGAGGTTTTCTGAATCCTTTTTTTGTCTTTAATTTTTGACGATTGAATTATAAGACTTGATTTAGTCTCATTAGGATTAAAACTGACTGCAGATCTTTGACTTTTTTATACCTTGATATTTATATGTTTTCCCAGATTTGGAAAGATTTCAGCTACTATTTTTTTGAAATAAGCTTTGTTTCCCTTTGTTTATCTCTTCTCTTTCTTAATCCATATAATTTGAATATTTGTTCTCTTGATGGTGCTCCATAAATTCTGTAAGCTTGCTTTATTCCTTTCCAGTGTTATTTCTTCTCTGTAAATTTTGAATAAATTGCACTAATACTCAGAGTGCAGCATCCCTGCTGCTGCCATGACAGTAACAGATGTAAGGTGTGGGTACTTACGAAGTAGCCAGAAAGCTGAGAATGTGAGCCCAGATGTGCACAGATTTACAGTGGTTTCGGGGTCAAGGTGTGATCTAGTTCTTTATGGAATATGAACTGGTTCCTGAAGCACAGGTACACTCTAAGAGATGCTGGCTGTCGGGCCAAAATGTGAACTATTTTCTATGGCAGTGGCTCTGCTGTCTGAGATATTGGCAGGCACAGTGCAGCCACAGAGCTGGGGTCCATACTGTGAACAATAACAAAGCAGCTGCAGCTCGAGGGTTAGATCTCACATGGGAATGGGACAAGTGAGAGCTCTGGTCCTGAAGCAGCACAATTTTGGCTGCTTCTTGAAGGGAGTTAGGGGTATAGCTGTATCTCATACTCTGGTGTTCCCCAGAGAAAATGATTGTTGGTTATCTCAGTGACCTAACATGCTGGCATCTTCTGCAGAGCAGGTCACTGAGGAACATGGTGGTTTCTGCTGTGTGACTGATGCCATTAGTCATCAACTTCTTTTTTGTCCCTGGCCACCTCCTGGCATCTCGGGTATGCTGATCTCACTAGTGATCCTTTGTATGTGGATAATCTGTTTCCCTTGCTTCATTGTATAGCTACAGATTTTAAAATATGTCCTTGAGCTCTCCCAGGGCAATTTTTGTTTGTGGATGTCTATCTGTCTATCTATCATCTTTTCTTCTGGGGCAATAAAAGGTGATATCTCCCACTTCATTATTTTGGTGATTTCTGAGGAATGCATTATTTTCTTTACCTTCTTCAGCATTTTAATAACAGTTATTTGACTTCTTTGTTTTTATTTAATGCATCTCCATTTGCTTTATGGTCCCTTACTCTAGATTTACTTTGTTCAATTGTTTGGGCTATGTTTCTCTGTTTCTTCTTGTATCTCATAAGTCTTTTTAGAATATGTGTATTTGAAAATAAAAATAATTTTTTTTAGAAGCCATGTATTTGAAAAAAAAAAAGACTATTTCTCCTAGCCTTTATAAACTGACTTTGTACAGTAACAGATTCTCACCAATCAGCCTGTGTAGAGATTCTAGTTGCTTACAAAACTTTTGCAGGGCACTATTGTAACTTCTTTGAGACTGTGTATGCAGTTTCTCAGTTGGTGAGGCTTTCTGTTTTCTTTTACAGGAGCTCATACATTTGTATTTCCTCTTCTGGCTATATGCAGTACTGTTGTTCTTACTCTCCCTCATTATCCTCATGTAGGTGTATCAAAATTTAGGGTTAAACCAATACTCAAAATATTCTTGTAATTGTGACTATGTGAATACTTTTACACTGAGCCAAGTAGTATCCAATGATTACATTTTCTTTCTTATATAACGTCCCTTCCATACTCTCATTCCCAGTCAAAAATTAACTCTTTTTCTCTGTTTAGTTTTCTAGGTAGCCATATCTTAATTTCTAAAGAATATTAACAATGGAAAACTCTTATTTATATAGTCATCTTTCAGTATAAAAGGGGAACTGGTTCCAGAAACCCCTGCAGTTACCAAAATCTACAGATGCTCAAGTCCCTTATATTAAATGCCATAGCATTAACAAATAACCTACATAAACCTTCTCATGTACTTTAAAATCTCTAGATTACTTACAATACCTAATGAAATGTAAATGATAGGTAAATAGTTGTTACATTGTATTTTTATTTGTATTATTTTTTGCTATATTTCTATTTTTATTTTTTTCCACTATTTTGACCCATTGTTGATTGAATCTGTGGATGTGAAACCCTGGGCTATGGAAGGCTGACTATATTATAAAATTCTAGTTTAAGCGTGTTAGTTAGTTATATTAATTATGTCCTCTCAATAGCTTTTCAAGACAAACACACAGACACACAATATGTGTTATATAATAAACAATTATTATTTAGTTTTATAGTTTTTAACTTTAAAAAGTAATATGTTGTTTTTATGTAATCTTTTAAAGCTTACTTGTGTTTTTGATATTGTACTGCTAAGATTCATCCACATTCATGCATGTAGCTCTATTTCTCTATTTTGATTAATGTATAACATTCCATTGTTTTAATAAACCATATGTTCTTTATCTACCCTCCACTTAATTGGCATTTATATTACTTCAGGTGTTACACAATTATAAATAATCTTATGTTATGAATAATATTGTACATGTCCTCTGGCAAACATATGCAAGTGTTTCTCTTAAATCTAAAACAAGAAGTGAAAATACTAACTTATATGGTATATGAGTATTCAATTTATAAGATAATATCAAACATTTTTTAAAAGTGACCAAACCATTTAACAATCCTACTAGCAATATGTATGAAATACTTGATCTGCATCTTCTGCAACATTGATTATTAAGAGATATTCTTTTAGGTATATGAAAATATTATGGTTTTTAAAATTTTTTATTATTTTTGTATCTTGATGGCTTTTATAATGTCTTCTCTTAGTTCTAGAAACATATAGTTTTGGGAGCATTTTTGTAGTGTGCGATTGCTGTCTTTTCTCTTTCTCCAGTTTTTCTCTTTTCTCTTTTTTGGTCTTAATATTTCATAATAAAACCTTTCTTCAAATATTTTATGATACTTGGATATTCATTTATGGTTAAGAGTGATACAATAAAAGCCAATCAAAAGCTTCACGTGCTTGATCAAGATCTGTGTGTATTGACAGAACTCACTGTGACACAATTGAGTACAAACGTGGCCATTACACCAGAGACTTTCAAACATCAGTCTTTTGAGGATGCACTTTCTTCAGATGGAATCTGTATTTGCTTACCTGTTAAACTGTAAACCTGGCTTTCAGTGTTCTGGGAGCCAAAAAGGAAAAGAAGACTTGACATTTCACTAATCAGTACATTGGCTTTCATTAAATTGCCCTGTTTCGGAATAGCACCTCTAACCTCTCTTTTAATGTATCTAGTCTGATGTTCCTGACTTCAGAAGCTCTGTGATTCTATTGCTGCAAGTGCGAGGAACAAACCCTGAAAAGTAAATTGCTCAATAGGTTAAGTTTCAGCCACTCCTGTTTGACCTTATGTTTCATCCCTGGCTTCTGAAGTAACTGATGCCTCCAATTTTTGATATTTTCTGGCATTCTGTGTCCCAAATTGACAGTGTTTGTTTGGTATTTTCCTCTGCAAGCCTTTAGACCCCAGATTTCTCCAATCTCCTAAGTCATTACCACTCATCTGTCAATTATATATTTTCTTCAAATATGTGGACCCTGTTACGGTAATACATTTTATTACTTTTGTGGTTATATATGTATTCTCTTAAAAATTGGCATTTTTTCCATTTTGTTGGAGATTCTGGAGGCAACAAATAATCAAGATGATCTTCAATGTTTAATCAGAAGATCCAAATCAATTTGTTCTTTAATTTATACTATATAAATCTTATTTTAGACCATGACCAACATAGAATTCTGCATAGGAGAAAGCCTCTCCTTAAGAGCCATTATATAAATATTTTAAAAAACAATAAGTAACTCATGGAAAAAATAGAAAATACTTGCACAGAAATAAAAGTTGTAAGAAAGAACAAAAGGAAAATGAAACAACTCGAAATATAATAACCAAACCAACCAAAACTAAAACTCAAAATATGGTCATAATGGTAAGAGGTAGCAGAAGATAGAGTTGATGAGCTTAAATAGAGAAAAATTGAATTTATACAACGTGAACAATAGAAAGAAAATAAACTGAAGAAATAATTAAGAGTCTTCAGGATCTGAAGGTCAATAACAAAAAACCTATATTCTTACCATTGAAGTACCTAAAGTAGAGAAAACGGAAAACATCTCTAAAAATAATTAAGGAATGGTAAGAGAAAAGGTCCTAAATTTAGCAAAATATACAAATCTACAGATTCAAGAATCTAAGTGTACCTAATTAGGATAAAGATAAGAAATTCATGACAAGATACATCGTATTTGAACTTCGAAAATCTAAAGACAAAGAAAAGAAAGTAACCAGAGAGAAATAACATATCACTTACAGGGAAACACTAATTCAAATGGCAATGTGTTTTTTATTAGAAACCATGCAGACAAGAAGGAAGTGGCACACTGGTTTACAAGAACTGAAAGAAAAGAACTGTCAGCTATGAAGTCTATATCAAGCAAAAAATATCCTTAATGAAAAAAGAGTTTGAAATAAAGGCATTCTCAGATAAAGAAAAACTAAGAGGATTTGTTGCCAGCAAACCTATCCTTAAAGAATGATAAAAGACAGTTTCTAAACTGAAAAGATATGATAACAGAAAAGGCCAGGAATTTCAGAAACAAAAAGAATAATGGACTAGTTGAAAATATGAGTAAATATAATAAACTATTCTGCACACAATTTTAAAAAATCATAGTTAATAATTAAAGCAGAAATTATAATGCCTTCTGATATGGTACCAAATCTAATCAGATAAAATATTTAAGACAATTTAATTTTTAACATAAGTAGGGCCAAGATTAAATTTCAAAATTTGTAGAGCCAAGGTATCTACATTTTTTGTTAATAAAATGGTAGTACTGGCAGATTGTGGTACATTATGTATGTGTAAGCTAAGCACTATAAATATATCAAAGTAGAATCAGAAGAAAATGTTTATACAATCCCTAGGAAGGCAAGAAAAATAAAGCAAGGAAAAAAATAAGAAACACAAAAATCAAATAATAAAATGGCAGTTTTGAGCCCTAATATATCAATAATCACATTACGTGTAAATAGTTTAAATGCACCAGTCAAGAAAAAGAAATTAGCAGAGTGGATAAATAAGAAAAACTCTTTATAAGAAATTCACTTTAAACACTACAATATAAATAAGGTAAAAGTAAATAGTTTAAGAAATATATATCATGACGCAAACACTAATTTAAAAAGATAGTGGGTGTATGTCTTTGATTTTGCTGCTAAAACGGAATATCTGACTGAGTAATTTATGAAAAGTGAAAATTTGCTGGTTCACAATTCCAAAGTCTGGGAAGCTCAATATTAAGGTGCTGGCATATACTGAAGGTCTTCTTAATGCATCATTACATGACAAAAGAACAGGACAAGGAGAGGGTGAAAGGGCAAGAGGGGGCTGCATTCACCCTTTTATAATAGCATTACTCCTAACAATGATGGAAGAACCCTCATGGCCTACTCACCTCTTAAAGGTCTCACCTCTTAATACTTTTACAATGGCAATCAAATTTTATCTTGAGTTTTGGAGATGACATACAATCAAATCATACCTTAGCATTTTAACCCTGTCTCTACAATACTCATGTAATTCTCACATACAAAATGAATTTCCTCCATCCCAATATTCCTGAATATCTTAACTCATCCCAGCATCAACTCAAAAGTCCAGAGTACATAGTCTCATCTACATCACCTGCGCGTGAAACTCAAGACACAATTCATCCTAAGGTAAATTCCCCTACCCTTTAGCTATGAGCCTGTGAAACCAAAATAAGTTACATGCTTCCAAAATACAATGGTGGGACAGGCATAAGATAGATGTTCCCGTTACTAAAAGATGCAAGAGGAAAAAAGAAAGGGAAAACAAGTCCCAAGTAAGTTAAAAAATAAAAATAAAACAGGGTTAATTACATTAAGTCTTAAGGCTCCAGAATTATGTCATTTGACTCCGTGTTCCTCCTTTGTGAACATTATTGCATAGGTGCAGCACACAACGCCTCAGGCAGACCTGCCCCATGGCTTTGCTGGGATCAGCATACACAGCAGCTCTCACATATTAGAGTCTTTTGCTTACAGCTCTCCATGCTTGGCATTGTTTGCTGGTAGCTCTACAGTTCTAGAGTCCTGTGGGTCCCTTCTTTCACGGCTCCACTAGGCATTGCCCTACTGGAGACACAGTGGTGGCATTACCTCAGGGAGAAGACTTTGATTGAACCTCAAGCTGTTCACAGCATTGTTTGAAATCTAGGTGGAGGAAGCCATGACTACACAGCTCTTGCATTCTGCACATCAGCAGAATGAGCACCATAAGGATATCACTAAAGCTCATGATTTGTACCCTCCAGAGCTCTGGGTCAAGTCACACCTGGACTCACTTGAGTGATGGCTGGGGTGGCTGAGGAGCTCTTTGCAGAACGTAGGGGGAGGAGACCCTGGGTAGCCTTAAGCAATGGACCCTGAAGTTCCTTGGGCATTCCAAACCCATCAAGGAAAATCATTATGCTTTAGCATATCAGACTTGTGAAGGGAGGAACAGCCTCAAAGATATCTGAAATGCTTTTGAGATCATTCTCCCACTGTCTCCATAAATAGCACCGGGCTTGATTTTATCTATACTCATCTCCTTATCAAATAGCTGCTTGGTCATAGCCTTGGACTTCTCTCTCATTTTTTAAATTTTTTAAATAGTTAGGCTGAGTGTTTTGCAAATCTTTACAATCTGCCTCCCTGCTAATTACAAATTTTGCCTTTGAATATCTTATCTCCTCTTGCATTTTATTATAATCAGCTAAGAAAGCCATGCAGTATTCTTAATGCTTTTTTGCTTATAGGTTTCTTCTGCCCAATATGCTAGTTTATTGCTCCTAAGTCCTGTCTCCCACAAAATCCTAGGGTACAGACAAAGTTCAGCCAAGTTCTTTGCCACTTATAACAAGGGTAGACCTTCCTCCAGTTTTCAATATCTTATTTCTCATATTTGCCTGAGACCTCAGCAGAATGGCCTCCATTGTCCATATTCCTACCAGCATTCTTGTCCCAACCACTTAAGTAATCTCTAAGATTCAGACTTTTTCTAGAGCTATTCTCTTCTTCTGAGACCTCACCACAAACACCTTTAATACCTAATTCCTGTGACTATAGGCTATTAACAAAAATCATTTACTTCAAAATGTTACAGATAGCTAAGACAAGCATGAGTGTAACAGGAGATGGTTCCCCCCTCTACCCCGACAAATGTCAGGTGATTGGCTGATGGTTCAACAATTACCACATTGCCTCTGTAAAATGATAATTTGGCAGCTGGCACCAGGGAGAGGCAAGCTGCTAATGTTCCACAGCTGCCACAGTAGAGTGTTAATTTAATGTAGGCAGCAGGGAGAAGCAACTTCCCAGCATCAGCATTAAAAGATAAAATTGCAGAATATGACCTTCTGGGGGCACTCCACCAGAAAAGAAAAGAAACAAACAAATCAACAAATAATAATAATTATAATCCTATCAAAAAGTGGGCAAAGGACATGAATAGACAATTCTCCAAATAAAATATACAAAGTCAACAAACATATGAAAAATGCTCAACATCACTAATTATCACAGAAATACAAATCAAAACAAAAATGAGATACAAAGTTACTCCGACAAGAATGGCCAAAATTAAAAAATTAAAAAATAACAGATGTTGAAATGGATGTGGTGAAGAGAAGGGAACATTTTTACATTGCTGGTGGGAACTTAAACTAGTACAACCAATATGGAAAATGGTATGGAGATTCCTTAAAAAACTAAAAGTAGAACTACTGTTTGATCCAGCAATCCCACTGCTGGGTGTCTACCCAGAGAAAACACAGTCATTATATGAAAGAGATACTTGTGCATGCATGTTTATAACAGCACAATTTGCAATTGCAAAAATATAAGATCAACCTATATGCCCTCTAACCAACTAGTGGATAAAGAAAATGTATGTATAAATGTGTATGTATACACACACACACACACGCACACACACCATGGATATTACTCAGCCATAAAAAGGAATGAAATTATGGCATTTTCAGCAACCTGGATGGAATTAGAGGCCATTATTCTAAGTGAAGTAACTCAGGAATGAAAAATCAAACACCGTATGTTCTCACTTATAAGCAGAAGCTAAGCTATGAGCATGCACAGGCACAATAATAATATAATAGACTTTGGGGACTTGGGGGAAAGGGTGGGAAGAATACACATAGACCTGTTCTTTCAAAACAATTGAAATAAAAATACATATATATATAATAAAAGGAAAACAGCCTTGGAATATACAGATGTCAATCTTTTAGAGCGAAAGGCAGGTTTGTTCACTGTCTAGTAGAGAATAGGTAATATCTTCCTTCTGACAAAATTTAAAAAGGTTTTCTCAAAAGCCAACATCAAATATTCTGGTTCTTTAAACTCAGGTTTCTCAGATATGATACAAACCTACATGTGTGCAGCATCCAAGTAAGCACTTCTGCATCACTTTCATGATTGAGGGAAACCTATCTGAATATGAATTTGTTTGCTATGTTATAAATAATAGTGTTTCTTCTCTCTGACCCAGGAGTCTCATGTTTTCTGCCAGCATCCATGAAACTGTGGAAAGCTAGCTCATTAACGTTCAAGTAGAGTAAAATTTCAGACATTTGACAATTCACGACAGTAGTTTTATCTCATTTTTTAAATGGCTGTATGCTTTTACATGTACAAATTATTTAGTCAGCCTCTTGTAAGAAAATTAGGATGTTTAAAATATTTTGCTACTGCAAAAATTCTGCAATACCCATATCCATATATCTTTGTGTACATATGAGAATGTTTTTGTAGAACAGAGATTTGTTTTTCTAATAGAAATGCTTATTAGATACACTCATTTATGTGCCAAAAAAGGTGTAATCATGTACACATTTGTCAATGTTATGACAATAACCCTTTGCCTATAGTTGAAAAATATTATCTTATTTTAATAATAATCTCTAGATTACTAGTGAGACTGATTACTTCATACTTATTAACTGTATTTCTTCTGTAATGTTCTTTTCTTATATATGATACATTTTCTTTCAGATAATTTATTTTTATTGTATTATAAAAACTCTTTACATATATATAGGAACTCTGTTTCCCTTTGTTATATATTATGGAAATATAGTTGCCAGTTATATCACTTGTCATTGAGCTATGCTAATAGTGCTTATGTCAGAGAGAAATTTAAAAATTTTATAGTCACATTAGTCACCTTTTTTATAGCTTATAGATTTTCTGTCTTACTTAGGAATAACTGTTATATTCTGAGATTATTCTCCTATATGCCATTAGAATTTTTACTATTAATTCTAAATTTTTGTTTGTTTTTTGAAACCCATCATTTACTGCAGCAACACACAACCACGTATCATCTGTGAAAACTTATAATTTTGTGATTATTATACATCAAAATTATATCATTTATTTTTTCAACTTTTAAGTTCAGGGGTACAAGTGCAGGTTTGTTACATAGGTAAACTTGTGTCGTGAGGGTTTGCTGTACAGATTATTTTATCACCTAGCCTCCTGCACATTAGTTATTAATTTTTTTATCATCTCTTTCCTTCCGCTCTCCACCCACCAATAGGCCCCAGTGTATGCTGTTAAGGCAGTTCTGAGAGGGAAACTCAGTTCAGAATTCTCACATTAGAAAATAGGAAAAGTTCCCAATGAGTAATCAAAGTTTCTACATCAAGAAACGAGAAAAAGAAGAGTAAAATAAATTCAAAGCAAGAAGACGAATAAAATAATAAAGATAAAATAAGTAATGGATAAAATTAATATAGGAAAATAATTTTTACAGTCCAGAACATAAGTAACTGGTTCTTCAAAAAAGTAATAAATTTGATAAACATCTAACAAGACTGACAAAGATTAAAAAAGCCCAAATTATCAATATTAATAATGCAGTTATGCAAGATAAATAATTCTAGATAGCTAATGTAAAGCATGAAAATCATAGTTAATAATACTGTATACCTAAAATTTGCTAAGAGATCACATTTTAGGAGTTCTTATCACATATCCACACAAAGGTAACTAGGTGAGTTGATAGATGTGTTAATTTACTTGACTGTTATAGTCATTGCATTACTTATTTGTATATCAAAACATTACTTTTTAGAAGCAGCTGAAAACCATTATCCTGAGTGAATTAATGCAGAAAGAGAAAACCAAATACTACATGTTTTCACTTATAAGTGGGGGCTAAACATGGGGTACACATGGTCATAAAAATGGGAGTAATTCACACAGGGGAATCCAAGAGTGGGAGGGAGGGAGGCAATAAAGATGGAAAAAAAAACTACCTATTGGATATTATGCTCACTATCTGGGTTATAGATTTATTTGTCCTCCAAACCTCAGCATAATAAAATATACCTGTGTAACAAACTTGCACATGCATGTACCCTCTGATTCTAAAATAAAAGTTGAAAAAAAAACAAAAAACAAAAAGCTTATTATATGAAAAAACATTATCTTATAAAACACAAATATATACAATAACAAAATAATTAGGTAGAGAATATCATTAAAATCTTGGGTCATTAAGATAAAAATAAAGGAATACTTATGAATACTCATATTTTAAACATATAATATAGCAACTTAGAAAGAACCAGTTGCTAAAAACCCATAAACTACCAAATCTCAAGCAAAAATGAAAAATAGACAATCTGAATTGCTATAGATAATCCCTACAACTATTACAAAAATTAGATTCATAAATTATAACCCCCCCTAAAGAAAGTCCCTGAACACAGATAATTTCAATGAAAAAGTCTACCAAAAATTTGGAGAAAAACTAACATCAACTTCATATAATTAATTCTAGAATATAAAAGAGGAAATAGCACTCCCAAATACATTTTATGAGACCATAATTAGATTGTTACTAAAACTAGACAGAGTAACTAAAAAAGATAATCTACAGGACAACACTTCCGCTGAACATAAATGTAAAAGTCCTTAACACAATATTTGGAAATTTAATCCACCAAGGTACAGAAAGAACTATGCAGCATGATTAGGTGGGATTTATTAGAGGTATGCAAGTCTGGTTTGATATTAAAAATTTAATCCTTCCTTTATATCAAAAGGTTAAAGAAGAAAGACTGTATATCCTATCAATGAAGATATATATTTCCCCAAAGAGGAAATGTAAATGACAAATAAGCACATGCAAAAATGAATTTGGCAAAGCTAGCACCTATTTCTGATAGTCCCTCAGCAAACTGTGAGTGGAGTGGAGCTCCATCAATTTGCTAAAGGTTTTCTACAAAAGAAAAACACCCTACAGCTAACACAATTAATAGTTAAAAACAGGATGCTTATTCTTAAGGTTAAGAACAATGAAAGGATGTCTTTCTTATCATTCTTATTTGGTAGAATAATGGGTTTACACACTGCAATATGATATGAAAAAAAAGTAAACATACACATTGAAAAGGTCGAACAAAACTATCCTGTTTGGAGATAACATAATTTTCTGCATAAAAAAATGAACACACAAAACATCCTATAATTAACAAGTGAGTTTAATAAGTTTACAGGATACGTGATCAACACACATTTTTATTACTTATTTTTTAAAAAAATAATTTTTAAGCTTTTATTTTACATTCAGGGGTACATGTTCAGGTTTGCTGATTAGGTAAATTGTGTGTCGGGGGGGTTAATGTACAGATTATTCCATCACCCAGGTGAAAAACATAGTGTTTTTCAATCTTCACCCTCCTCTCCCTCTCCACCCTCAAGGAGGCCCAGTGTCTGTTGTTCTCTTACTTGTGACTTTGCGTATTCAATGTTTAGCTCCTACTTATAAGTGAGAATATATGGCATTTGGTTTTCTGTTTCTGCATTAGTTAGCTTAGGATAATGACCTCTAACCCCATTCATCTTGCTGCAAAGGACATGATCTCATTGTTTTTTATGGCTATGTAGTATTCCATGGTGTTTATGTATCACATTTTCTTTACCCAGTCTACTGTTTATTTTCATTCATGTTGATTCTGATAAGGACAAGAGGCAGAGAAATTCCTGGCAGAAGAGGGCAGGTCCCCAGTGAAAGCCCCACCCTCAAGTCAAAAAGCCTGGAAATATGGCCCAAAGTGAGAACTGACATCCCTGTTTTCCTGCTGAAGTGTTGCCTTTTCTAAAACCACCCATGGCCTGCCCTGCCCCTATCCTGTATCCATAAAAAACGCAGGTTCAGCCAACAGAGAGGAGAAGATGCTAGACATCAGAGATTACGGTCAGAGAGAAGTCACTTGACTTCAGAGGAACAGCTTGATGGCACAGCTTCAGAGAGGTGTCCAGCCAGGAACAGCCAGACTCCGGGAAAAGACTGCCTTCACACTCCATCTCGTTTTCAGCTCCCCTTCTTGCTGAAACCTACTTTCATCAGTAATAAAATCCTCCGCATTCATCACCCCTCGATTCATTTGTGCGACATGATTTTTCCTGGACGCCAAACAAGAGCTCAAGTAACATGGGTGTGGTTGCAAGAGGCTGTCACACTGACCCTCTGCCCTCACTGGCAGAAAGCAGCTGCCTCATGTGAAAAAACAGAGCGCCTACTGAGCTGTTAACACTTAAGCAGTCTGCCAACAGCAGAGCTGAAAGAGCCCTGTAGGATGACTCAACATAGTAAAGGTGTCGCTTGTTCACAAATTGATCTATAGATTTAAGGCAGTTTCTATCAAAATTCCAGCAAGGTTTTTGTACCAAGCAACAAGCTTATTTACAATTTATAAGGAAAATACAGAATGTGGAATTACTAAACAAGCAAATATTAAATATTAAAATTTGCTATATAGATAGTGTAATCGAGACAGTATGATATTTGTGTAGAGATAGAGACATAGATCAAAAGAACAATATTGGGAACCTAGAAATTGACCTACATAAATAAGCGCAATGAATTTTTGACAAAAGAGCAAAAGTAATCTAATGGAGGAAAGACAGCCTTTTGAATAAATAGTGCTGAAATAATTGGAAAAAAATTTCCATAGGCAAAAAAAAACACCTTTAACCTAAATCTCATATCTAATATAAAAATTTGCTCAAGTGAATAACAGAGAAATGTAAAATAGAAGACTATAAAACTTTCAGAAACAAGACATTGTAAACATTCTTTTGAGCTAGAGCTGTGAGAATAGTTCTTAGATTTGACAACAAAACATGATCTATAGGAGGAAAAAGTGGTAAATGGGAGCTAATTGAAATGAACAACTTTTGTTCTGTAAAGAACTTGTGAGAAGGTTCAAAATATAAACTAGAAACTGGGAGAAAATATTTGCACACTACATATCCAACTAAGGGGTAGTATACTGAATATATAAAAGACTCTCCAAACTCAACAATAAGGAAAAAAATCCAATTAGAAAGTGGGCATAAGACACAATTTCACTAAAGAGGATATACAGACATCAAATAAGCACATAAGATGTTCATTACTGCTATTTGTATTATTAAGAGTTAGGGTTCTTTAGAGAAACAGGGCAAATAAATTGTGTGTGTGTGTGTGTGTGTGTGTGTGTGTATGTGTGTGTGCGTGTCTGTGTGGAGAGAGAGAGAGACAGAGAGAGAGACAAAGGGAAAGAGAGAAAAGGGAAAGAATGGGACAAGGAAGTGTGGGAGAGGAAATTTTAACCCTCATGATTATGGAGTTTGACAAATCCAAAGTCCAAAATTGGCAGAGTGGGCACTCAGGCTGGAGACTCAGGGAAAAGACAATGTTGCAGTTTTATTTTAAAAGGCATCAGCTGGAATAATTTCTTCTTGTTTGGGGGAGATCAGTCTTTGTTCTATTAAGGTCTTCAGCTGACTGGATGAGACCTTCCCACATTATGGAAGTAAATCTGTACTATTAAAAGTCCACTGGTTTAAATGTTAATTATATATATAAAACATTCTCCCAGAAACATCCAGAATAATGTTTGACTAGACATCTTGGAACAGTTGTCCAGTCATTTTGACATATAAAATTAACCATGACATTGAAATGTAAATGAACACTACAATGTGATATCAGTGCATACATATCAGAATGGCTAAAAAAATAATAACACCACAAAATGTTGGCCAGGATTTATAGAATTAGATCACTTTTACACTGCTGATAGCAAGACAAAATACTGCTACCCTAGAACACTGTTCAGCATTTTCTAATAATATTAAGTATACAGTTACCAAACTAACCAGCAATTTTGCATTCTTTGGTATTAATCCCAGATAAATGAAAACTTTGTCCACACAAAAATTGGTACTCAAATGTCAGAGCAACTTTATCCATAATAAACAAAAATAATGGAAACAACCAGATATCCTTCAACAAGTGAGTTGTTAAACAAATTTAAGTGTATACATACCATAGGATACTATTCAACAATAAAAAATAATGAACTAGTGATGAATACATAAGCTTTGGCGAATATCCAGGAATTATTCTGAGTGAAAAATTGCCAAATCTATAAACATTGTATATTGTGTCATTTCAGTTGTATAATGTTTTTTAAATGACAATGTTTTATAAAGGGGGAACAGATTAGTGGTTTCCAGGGATTAGAAATGAGGATGGACTGAGGCAGGAAGGAGGTTCATGTAGTTATAGATGGGTAGTATGAGAACTCCCTATGGTGATGGAACTCTCTGGAACTTGACTGTGGTGGCAAACCAGTTTACCCATATAATAAAAATTACCCTGAACTAAACACCTTCCTATCTCCCAAACACACATACAAATAAAAATGAAACTAAGAAAATCTTTATAATATTGTTAGAATGTATAAATGTCAATGTCCTGATTATGCCATAATTTTTAAGACCTTACTGTTGAGTGAAACAGTAAAAAGTACATAGGATACTTCTGTATTCATTCTTACCACATGTCAATACGTGATAACTTTAAAATAAAATTTTAAACAAAAAGAAAACAACAAAGGTATTTTCAGATAAGCAAGGTCTTAGAAAATAGCATATACAGATGGGTGTACTGCATGGCATTTGGATAAAATCTCAATAAAGCTTTTTTTTTTAAATGATAGAGATCTCGAAAAAATAAAGCACTCAAAAATCTGTTTCAACTATCCAATATACAAATGAAAAAGATAAAGAAAGAGGAAATTATGTTAGTGAGCATTGAATCCTACCAAATAAACTATTGTATCTTATATCATCATATTAAGAGTTATGACAAGACAAATCAAATGCCAAAAAATAGTTCCAAATTTTAAACAGGAAGAATATAGACATCACAATAGGTGACTATAGTCAATAATATGTAATTGTACATTTTTAAGTAACTAGAAGGGTATTATTGGATTGTGTTTAACACAAAGGGTAAATACTTGAGGGGATGGATACCCCATTTTACATGATATGATTATAATACATTGCATGCCTGTATCAAAACATCTCATATACCCCATAAATATATATACCTACTAATGTACCCACAAAAATAAAATGTTTTTTAAAAAAATATATAAAGAATAATTTAATGCAAATACTATTGTACAAATTTTCAATGATATTAATGAGGAAACAAAGAAATTGTAAGAGACTAAGTGAATGAAATTGTTCCATTCTAATGTCTTGTTTTCATATATATAAGTTAAACAGCCTGTAATTCCTGATAACTAGAAAGTATGTGTTCCTATTTCAGATAAAGGATGTGTATTGCCCAAATCACAAGTAAGATATGTAAAAAGCAATATGGAAACCACTGTTCTTATATCAAAAAAATAGAAAAAAGAGGTAAAAATAAAAATGTGTAAAACAAAATTACAAAAGTAAAGTTCCAGCATAGAAATTATAAAAATAAATGTAAATGGGTCGAACTGCCCTACTGGAAGACAGACTCTCAAATTTAGTAAGACACGAAATTCAGTTATAGATCTTAGATATGCAGCTACAAAAATATGTCTTAAAAAACAAAAATGTATATGGCCCAAGCTGTATTAGGAAAATGCAAATAAAATAACCAACAGGTCATAATGCTTTTTAAACATAATAGTATTTAGGCCAAAATACAATAAACAGCAGAAAGAAGTACCATGTAATCATAATGAATAATGGCCTTAAAATTTCATGCACCAATGTGCAACTTGGCATTGACCTATGTAATCTTAGGGAAAACAGACAAACAGAAAGGCTGAAAACATTTCCATAGATTATAAATAGGAGACAATTTTAAAGGACATACAATATAACCGTAATGTAAAAAACGTAAGAAATTAGCATCTATCACAAATAAATCATCAAACATTTCCAAACACTTTCCAAGATAGCTTGAGCTATGTACATGTGTGTGTATGTGTGTGTTTGTGTGTGTGTTTGTGTGTGCAAAAAATGTACAAACCCTAAGCTTTTATTATAGAGTACATATAAGGATGGGCTTATAGAAGGTTTTAGTTTTCTTCCCCATGAATCTGAAATGTGTAATTTTAATATCAGCTTGTATTAATTTTTTGTTAATTTTTGCATTATTGATTCATCCTATTTTTAATATTCTAATTTTTTGAGTTATAGGTTATAGGTGTAGTTTTTTTTAGAATAGTACATTGTAATTAGTTTTTTTGATAAGGATAGCACATATTATAACATGTTGCTATGATCTGAATACTTATGTCTTCCTCAAGATTATGGGTTGAAATTTTCAGCCAGATGATGGAATTAGGAGGACCATTTGGAGTTGATTA
The DNA here is from genome assembly GCA_004027715.1 of Plecturocebus donacophilus. Classification (NCBI taxonomy): domain Eukaryota; kingdom Metazoa; phylum Chordata; class Mammalia; order Primates; family Pitheciidae; genus Plecturocebus; species Plecturocebus donacophilus. The sequence goes on from PVKP010000159.1 coordinate 48,512, forward strand.
GGTCATGGTGGCAGAGCCTTCCTAACAGGAAATGGTGTCCTTCTAAAAGTGGCCTGAGAAAAATCCCTCCTGTTTTCTACCATGTGCACTTAGAGTAGGAAGAAGGCTGTTTATGAGGAAGCAGACCCTTACCAGACACTGATTCTGCTGATCCTTGAATTTCTCAGCTTATAAAACTATGATAAATACATTTCTGTTTTTTATAAGCCACCCAGTATATGGTATTTTATTATAGAAGCCCAAACAGACAAAGATACATGCCAAGCAATTCAGCATTGTACAAAAACTGTAGTAATTTTCTCCTATTCTCTCATAATAATAATAATCTGGTCCTACCTTTCCAAGGCAATCTATGTGAACATTTGACAGCTATGCTTGCATATATTCTGTATGACAATTTAATTATATATGAAAATTTATAGACATATAGTTTTTAATAATAAAAGAGAATCATATGCATTATATACATAGTTCTGCAATTATTTTTTGTTTCATATATAATAGACATATTTCAATGTAAACAAATATTATCCCAGTTATTTTAATACTAACAAACTCTTTAAAGGACATGATTTATGACAACATTCCTAATAATTTCCTTATTGAGACACACAGATTATTTTCAGGATTTTCCAATGCAATAAATATAATTGAACATATGCCCATGGTACAGGTACTTTTATTTCTGTAATAAAATATATTTATTAGATTTTGACTACCGAAGAATAAATTATCACACACGTAGAAACTTAAAACAACATTTATTAATTCACAACTCTGTAAGTGAGAAGTCCAGCATGCTGTTGCTTGGTTATCTGCACAAGAACCTTCAAAACTAAAGTCAATGTTGGTTCTTTTCTGGAGGCTAGAATATGGAAGTATCTACTTCAGTGTTAGTTTATGTTGTTTGGAGAATCCAGTTTCTTGCAGTTGTAAAACTGAGATTCTTATTTTGTTATTGGAGAAGGGGACAACTGTTTTTTCCTAGAGACCATTCATATTCCTCATCATGTGACTCCCACTATCTTCAAATCTAGAATGTCAATTCCATATAATGCTTTAAATCTCTGACTTCTTCTGTCTCTGCCCAGATTTAAAAGGCTCATTCTATTTGGGCAGGCCAACCCAGAATATTTCCCTTCTGATTGACTCAAAGTTATTTCAATAGTAAATTTAATCACATTTGGAAAATTTCTTTTGCCATATGTATAACACAATCTTGGAAGTGTTATCTCATCAAATCCATAGGTGCTAGAAACAATCAAAAGGAGAAACCATACAGAGCAAAGCTCATGGGTGACAAGTTTAGAACTCTATCTACTACATAAAGATTCCCAAACTTGCAATTGCTGAGTTTGTTTTAAAGATTTATTATTTGGACTCTATTTTCAATACTTTCTCATTTTCTTAAAATCAATATATTGGGGATGAGATGTCGAGTAAATTTTTTAAACTAAATTCTATGCAATTTTTGTGAAATGGTAATTTAAAGCAAGAAAATTCCACCAAGTGATGTCTATATTTCTATTATAAATGTTCAAAAAACATAAAAGACTCAGATATCAGAGTACATTCAAATCTAAGCTCTACCACTTACTAGCTTTGAGATCATAGCAATGCTATTTAATCTCTTTAACAAAATAGAGATAAATTGTCATAAAGTTGTTTAAAGATCAAATGAGATGATGTATTAATGACCTTAAAACAGTTCATGGTATTTAGTAACTGCTCAATATACATTCTTTCTTTCTTTCTTCCTCTCATTGTCCTTGTACAGTCAAGGGACCGAAATTAAGTTCAGCAAATGAGTCTCACACTTCTGGAACCATGAGTCCTTAACAACTGAAACAAGCACAGAGGAAATTGCAGCATTTAAAAAATATTCTTCTCAGCAGTGCTCCCCTGATCTGTCACTGCTATAGGCTGTGTTAAGTTTAATGCTTATCAGTAATGTAGGAACTATAGTGTTTCCTATTTTCAAACCCAGTTTGCAAGTCTTTCCATATTTTCTGTGTATTCCCAACACTTTTTCAATAAATTGTCATCTTTTAAAATCAGGCAAGTTTTTCGTGGCTTGCAATGCTTTGTATGTGTATTTTAAACTTTCATAATAACAATATTTATATGACATTGAGTTCTCTCACTCTGCCCTTGAGCATTCCTTGGTCTGACCCGCCACCTGGGACACCACACCAGAGCACTTCTCCTGATTAGCAAAGGTCAAGCATAAAACTTACTGTGACCACCACAGCTGGTTCATACAGCCCATTACAATGACTGCTGACACAAGAGCACAGTGCTGTGGAAGGAGATAAGTTACATGCAACTACTGCTATCCCATTGCCCATACCACCCCAGCTGCTCAGGAGGTCATGAATCTGCTCACCCACCCTGTACACTGCTACTGCAAGCAGCATTTGAAAAAGCTGCCATATTAAAGCTAATTATAGCCAAAAAGCTTATGCAGAGTCTTTGCCACTGCACACACACAGAAGTGTAGACAAACAGTCCTACTCAACATGCATTACAGTGACATTCTCAAGAAAAATAAGGCCTGCCATACTGCAAGTAAATTTAAAAATAGCAAGAAGCAATTGTTACTTATGTGTGTAGAAATCAGTATAATAATACAGGAAGCATGAAAAAGTCAGGCATTATGACACTGCCAAAGGAACACTATAACTCTAGCAATGGAGTCTAATCAAAAATGAAATCCGTGAAATGCTAAACAAAACATTCAAAATATTTATTTTGTTTGTTAATTTTTTTATTTTAATAACTTTTGGGGTACAACTAGTTTTTGGTTACAGGGATGAATGGTATAGTTGGGAACTCTAGGATTTTAGTGCACCCATCACACAAGTAGTACACATTGTACTAAATATGTAGTTTTTTCAGTTACCCCTTCTCCCAATATCCCCTTTCTGAGTTTCCAAAGTCTATTATACTTCTAACTATGCCTTTGCATACCCATACCTTAAGCTCCAACCTATAAGTGCAAATTCCAGTCCTAAGTTAATTCAGTTAGAATAATGACTACCAGCTCCATCTGAGTAGATGTGAAAAACATTATTTCATTATTTTTTTGTGGCTGTGGCTGAGTAGTATTCCATGGGGTATATATAGTACATTCACTTTATCCACTCATTCTACTTTAGTCCTTTAAGACCTCTCCTCTACTATTTTTAATAGAGGTTGTACTGCTTTTCACCAAATCCATGCTAACATCTATTGATTTTTAACTTTTTAATTATAATTCTTGCAGGAGTAAGTTACTATCTCTTTGTGGTTTAATTTCTATTTCCCTGAAAATTAGTGATGTTGAGCATTTTTTCATGCGTTTATTGGCTGCTCATATATCTTCTTTTGAGAATTGTATATTCATGTCCTTTGCTCAGTTTTTGATGGGATTATTTTTCTTCTTGCTGATTTATTCGAGTTCCCTGCAGGTTCTGGATATTAGTCCTTGGTCAGATGCATAGTTTGTGAATATTTCCTCTCACTCGGTGCATTATCTGTTTACTCTGCTGATTATTTCTTTTGCTGTGTAGAATCTTTTTAGTTTAATTAGGTCCCATTTATTCATTTTTCGTTTTGTTGCATTTGCTTTTCGGGTCTTAGTCATAAATACTTACCTAGGCAAATGTCCAGAAGAGCTTTTCCTAAGTTATGTTCCAGAATATTTATGGTTTCAGTTCTTAGAGGCAAGTCTTTGAACCATTTTGAGTTGATATTTTTATAAAGTGAGAGACAAGGATCCAGTTTTCGCAGCATCATTTATGGTTTGTAATCACTTGACTTAATTTCTGGGTTCTCTAGTCTGTTCTATTGGTCTGTCTATGTGTCTACTTTTATACCAATATTATGTCGTTTTGTTAACTATAGTCTTGTAGTATAATTTGAAGTCAGGTAATGTGATGCTTCTAAATTTGTTCATTTGTTTAGGATTACTTTGGCTATTTGGGTTCTCTTTTGGTTTCCTATGAATTTTACGATTATTTTATCCAATCCTGTGAAAAATTATGTTGGTATTTTTCATAGGAATTGCATTGAATCTGTAGGTTGCTTTGAGCAGTAGCAGTATGGTCATTTTCACACTATTGATTCATCCAATCCATGAGCATGAGATGTGTTTGCATTTGTTTGTGTCACCTAAGATTTCTTTCAGGAGTGTTTTATAATTATCCTTTTAGAAAATTTTCACACCCTTGATTATGTATATTTCAAGGCATTTTTTTAAGCAGCAATTGTAAGAGGGATCAAGTTCTTCATTTGATTCTCAGCTTGGTCATTGTTGGTGTATAGCAGTGCTACTTATTCATGTACATTGATTTTGCAACCTGAGATTTTAGTGAATTTACCTTTCAAATCTAGGAGGCTTTCGGAGGAGTCTTTAGGTTTTTCTAGGTATATGATCATATAATAAGCAAAGAACAACAGTTTGACTTTCTCTTTTCCAATTTAAATGCCCTTTATTTCTTTCTCTTGCATAATTGCTCTATGAGTTCCACTACTATGTTGAATAAAAATGATTAAAGTAGGCATCCATATCTTAACCTGGTTCTCAAGGGGAATGCTTTCAATTTTTTCCCATTCAGTATGATGTCATCTGTAGGTTTTGCTATATGGCTTTTATTGTTTTAAAGTACATCCCTTCTATACCTAGTTCATTTAATGTTTCTTAACATAAAGCGATGCTGGATTTTATCTTATGCTTTTTCTGTATCTATTAAGATGATAATATAGTTTTTGTTTTTAATTCTGTTTATGTGGTGTATCACATTTATTGGCTTGCATATGCTAAATCATCCTGGCATCCCTGGGATAAAACCCATTTGATCATGGTGTATTGTCTTTTTGATGTGTTGTTGAGTTCGGTTAGCTAATACAAAATATTGACTTTAAAAAGGCTCAATGATGCAGGAGAAATCTGAAAGCCAATACAAAGAAATTATAAAATCAATTTAGGATGTGAATGAGAAATTTACCAAACAGATAGATTTCAAACAAACAAACAGGATATCTGAAAATAATAATTATGAAAGAAATTACAAAATACACTTGAAACCTTGGACAATAGACTAGCCAACATTGAAGCTCTTCAATGATGCAATTCGATTAGCTGTGTCTTACAAACAGAACTCTCAGGACTTCATGGATGAGATATTTCAGGAGCTCAAGAACTTCAAGTTGGAGCAGAAAGAGGAGTATGCGCCAGACCAGGAGCAGGGCAGCAGCATGGAGACCCCATCAGAGGAGGCAGCCTCTCCCCACATCTGAGGGGCTGAGGCTAGGGGTGGGTGGAGCCCTTTCAACACCATTTCCTTCAGCAACTCTCCAGTTCTGAGTGGAGAAACTTTCTAGGCCATCCCCTCTTCTGCCTCCTGCAACCCCATCCCATTAGCCTCCCACATTCAAGGCCCTTGATACGGGGTTGAGGTCAGTACCAGCAAACTCTGGACTGGTGGAAGAAGTCCACATCAGATCTCCTTGAAGCAGAATTAGGGATCAGTATCATTAACACCTTTCCCACCCACCTCCCCCCAAGGCTGGACAGTGAAGAGAATCAGAAAACATGATTGTATGTCACTTTAATAAAGTAAATTTAGGTGGTGTTTTTTTTGTTTGTTTGTTTTCTTTCCAAAGCTGACCTCAGGGACAATTTCTTGTGCTTCTGCCAAGGTAATGATTGCCCCTTATCCCCAGCTGAATCTGTGAGACCCCATCCTTTCCCTATGTGGTCTCCTACCCTTTTTCCTGTTCAGTTTCCCAATCATCTGTTTTTTAATAAAATAGTTTTGAGCAAAAAAAAAAAATAGACAAAGCAAAAGAAAGAATACTCAGGTATTTGAAAACAGGCCTTTCGTAATTCAGTCAGAAAAAAATAAAGTAAAAATAATGTAAAATAATAAGCAGGGGCTTAGAGACATGTGAGACTACCTCAAGTAAATTTATGAATTATTGGTGTTCTCAAGGAGGAAGAAAACTTCTTAAGTTTACAAAATCTATTTAAGGTAATAATTGATGAAAGCTTCCCAAGTCTGACATGAGATATGCACATTCACATATATGAGGCCCAGTGATCTTCAGATACGTAAATGAGAAAATGGGCTTCATCATGCCATGTAGACATTATCTGGTGTAAAATCAACATGATGGAAAATTTCAAAAATCACCAAAAGAAAAGTGTCTAGTCACCTATAAGTGAAACCCATCAGACAAACAGAGATCATCTCAACAGAAATCTTATAAGGTAGAATAAAATGGCTTGATATTTTCAAAGTGCTAAAAGAAGAAAAATCAGCCAATAATTTTATGTCCAGCTACAATAAGCTTCATAAATGAAGGCAAAATAACCTCATTACCAGACAAGCAAACACTGACTGAGTAAATTTGTCACCATTTCTTGTTGGAATCATCCAACGTCTTATGAAACAATTACTCTAAAAGGAAGATAAATAAATGAAGTGGCAAACTGACTGAATTCCACCTAAACACAAAGACAGACAGAGATATATAAAGGAACAAATAATCCATGTAACAACTGGATAACAAATCACTTTATGAAGGGAACAAAACTTCAAATATCAATATTAATTTTGAATATACATAGATTAAATGCTCCAATTAAAACATATAGTTTGGCTTAATGAGTAAAAATAAACAAACAAAGCATGATCTAACTATATGCTCTTTATAAGAAATTCACCTTGTCAGGACAGGCACAGGAAAACTGAAAGTAAAAGGGTTACAAAAATATTCCATGCAAAGGAAAACAAAAGTGAGCAGGAGTAGCTATAATTATATCAGATAACACACATTGAATCAAGAACAGAAAAAAAAAAGACAAAGAAGGTCGTTATGCAATGATAAAGGAATCATTTAGCAAGAGAATCCAACAATCCTAAAATATATGCACCTAACACAGAAATACCCAGATTCATAAGCAGACATTACTTTACCTAAAGAAAGAAATTGACAGAAATACAATAATACTGTGGGACTTCAGCACTCCATTTACAGTACTAGACAGATCATCAAGACACAAAGTCAATAAAGAAACATTGGATTTAAATTACCCTTTAGACCACATGGGTCTAATAGACATTTACAGAACATTCTTCCCAACAATGGCAGAACATACATTCTTCTCATGAGCACAGAGAATATTCTCAAAGATAGATATGGAGGCCACAAAACAAATCTAAACAAATTTTAAAAAATCTGAATCATATCATGTATCATCTTAGATTGCAGAGCATTAAAAGTAAGCATAAATACCAAGAGGAACTTTGGAAAGTGTACAAACAAATGGAAATAAAGTAACATGCTCCTGAATAATCTGGACCAAAAGCAAAATTAAAAGAAAAATTTTCAAAAATTTCAAAATGAATGGAAATGGAAGTAAAATGTACCAAAATCTTTGGGATTCAGAAAAAGCAGTGCTAAGAGAGAATAAGAGATATAGCAGTATATGTCTACATTTAAAAAGTAGGGCTGGATGTGGTGTTCATGCCTATAATCCCAGCACTTTGGGAGGCTGAGATTCATGGATCACTTGAGTCCAGGTGTTTGAGACCAGCCTGGGCAATACAGTGCAACTTTGTCTCTATAAAAAAAAAAATAGCAGTGCATGAT
>PVKP010000159.1:56249-113270 GCA_004027715.1 Plecturocebus donacophilus
AAAAAAAAAAAAAAAAAAAAAAAAAAAAAAAAAAAAAAAAAAAAAAAAAAAAAAAAAAAAAAAAAAAAAAAAAAAAAAAAAAAAAAAAAAAAAAAAAAAAAAAAAAAAAAAAAAAAAAAAAAAAAAAAAAAAAAAAAAAAAAAAAAAAAAAAAAAAAAAAAAAAAAAAAAAAAAAAAAAAAAAAAAAAAAGGAAAAGAAAGGGAGAAAATAAAGTAAAAATTAATAATAAAAATTGAGAAGTAGAAAAACTACAAATTAGCAACTTAATATCACAACTCAAGCAACTAGAAAAACAATTGCAAAACAATTCCAAATTTAGCAGAAGAAAAGAAGTAAGAAAGATCAGAGCAGAACTAAATAAAATAAAGACCAAAAAACAATACAAAGGATCAATGAAATGAAAAGTTGGCTTGTCTCAAAGATAAACAAATGTGTTAAGCTGCTAGCTAGACTAACCAAGAATAGAAGTGAGAGGATCCAAATAAACAACATTAGAAATGAAAAATGAGGCATTACAACTGATACCACAAAAACGCAAAAGATCATCAGAGGCTAACATGAACAAATATATGCTCGTAAACTAGAAAACCTAGAGGAAATGAATAAATTTCTGGAAACATACAAGCTCCCAAGATTAAACTAGGAAGAGACAGAAATCCTGAGCAGACCAATAATAATTAGTGAGATTGAATCAGTAATAAATTTTCCAATGAAGAAAACCCAAGACAAGACACATTTACAGCTGAATTCTACCAAACATACAGGAAGAACTAATACCAATGATCTTATAACTATTCTGAAAACATTGCGGCTATTACCTTAATTTCAAAATCAAAGACATAACAACAAAAAAAAGAAAACTAAAGAACAATGTCCCCGATTAACATAGATGCAAAAATCCTCAACAAAATTCTAGCAAACTAAATCCAATAACACATTAAAAAGGTAAAACATCATTATAAAATAGGTTTTGTATTAAGGAGGCAAGGACAGTTCTACATGCACAAATCAATAAATGTAATATGTCACATCAGTAAAATTAAGGACAAAATCCATCTCGAGAGATGCAGAAAATATTTTAGATAAAATCCAACGTCCCTTTCATGAAAAAATTTCTCAAAAAACTAGGCATAGAAGGAACATACCTCAAAATAACAAAGACCATATACTACAATTACACAGCCAATAGCATACTGAATTGGGAGAAATTGAAAGCTTTCCTTCTAAGAATCAGAACAAGGGAAGGATTCCAACATTTACACTATTTCTATTCAACATAGCGCTGGAAGTCCTTATTAGATCAATTAGGAGAAAGAAAAAAAAAGGTACCCAAATTTAAAAAAAGAAAGTCAAATTATTTCTGTTCACTGATAATATAATCTTATATTTAGAAAACCCTATAGATTCCACAATTAACTCTTACGTTTCATAAATGAATTCAGTAAAATTTCAGGATACAGCATCAATGTACAAATATCCATAGTGTTTCCATATACCAATGAAAATCTACTGGAGAAATAAATCAAGGAGGCAATCCATTTTACAGTAGCTACCAAAAATCCTAGGAATTTATTTAACCAGGTAGATAAAAGATTTCTATAAGGAAAACTACAAAACACTGACAAAACAAAACGTAGATGACACAAACAAATGGAAAACATCCCATGCTCATGAATCAGAGAGTGAATATCATTAAAATTATCGTGCTGTCAAAGCAATCTACAGATTCAGTGTAATCTCTATCAAAATTCCCATGTAATTTTTCGCAGAAATAGAAAAAACAATCCTAAAATTTACATGGAACCAAAAAAGAGCCATAATAAGCAGCACAATCTTAAGAAAAAAGAAAAAAGCTGGAGGCATCCCATCGCCTGAATTCAAATTATAAAAATACTGAACAAAACCTAGGGAAAACCCTTGTGGACATCGGGGGAGGCAAAGAATTTATGACTATGACCCAAAAGCCTAAGAAATGAAAACAAATATAAGCAAATAAGACTTAAACATACTAAAAAGCTTTTGAACAGCAAAAGAAATAATCAACTGAATGAACAGAAAACCTGAGAATGAGAGAAAATACTTGTAAGCTATGCATCCAACAGGAAACTGATATTCAGAATATGCGAAGAACTAAAAAACTCAACAACTAAAACAAAGAACCCCATTAAAAATTGGAAAAGATATGAATAAACGTTTTTCTAAAGAAGACTTACCAATGGCCAAAGAGAATATGAAAAAATACCCAACACTACTAATCATCAGAGAAATGCAAATTAAAACCACAGTGAGATACCATCTTATCCCAGTCAGAATGGTTATTATTAAAAAGACAAAAAGTAACAGGTTGATGAGACTGTAGAGAAAAGGGATACACTGTTGGTGGAAATTTAAATTAGTACAACTTCTAGGGAAAACACTATGGAGATTTCTAAAAAATAACTAAAAGGAGAACTGCCATCTGATCCAGGAATCCCATTACTTGGTATCTAGCCAAAGGAATAAAAATCATTATCATAAAAAGATATCTGTCCTCGTATGTATATTGGACCATTATTCACAATAGCAAAGACATAGAATCAACCTAAGTGTCCATCAATGGATGATTGGATAAAGAAAATATGGTATATATACACAATGGAGTACTTCAGCCATAAAAGCGATGAAATCATGTACTTTGCAGCAAGTATATAGAATTAAAGAACAATATCTTAAGTGACACAACATAGAAACACAAAGTCAAGTAACACATATTTGCACATATAAGTGGTAACTAAATAATGTGTACATATGAACATAGAGTATGGAATGATAGGCATTAGATAATCAGAAGGGTGAAAGGCATATGAGGGGAGTCGATGATGAAAAATTACTTAATGGATATAATTTACATTTTCCCAATGATGAATACACTAAAAGCCCAGATTTTACCACTACAAAATAAATATATTCATGTGACAAATTTGCACTTGTATCCCTTAAATATATACAAATAAAAACACATAAATAATAAAATAGCTAATTATAAGCCTTTTCTAGAAAGTATAAATTTGAGTTTCCTCAGTGTCAGTTTTCCTTAACAGGTTTTATTCCTGTAAATGGACGATACAATACCATTTCTTTGTATATCTCATAATTTTTGATGGAATATTAACAATTTTAATAATATAATGTGATAACCCTGGGAATCTGTTTCTCCTTTTCAGCTCCAGGTTATTTTATTGCTTTTTGTTTTTATTGCCCTTGTTGTTTGTTTATTGTCTTTTCTGAGCTATTTTGTAACATCTGTATGCTTATGATATGTGAACATGTAAGTGTCTATTTTGTTAGCTTAGTGGCCTAGTAATATTTTACAGAGATTTCTGTAAATATCTTAACCTGTATGTCTCCCAGATTTTGTAGAGGAGCTTTGTGTGTGTGTGTGTTGTGGTATTCCTTCAATGCTCTGGCAGGCACTTTACATTCTGTCTAGCCATCACTTCCTACTTGTGCAGAGATACAAGGTAAGCCAGAATTGAGGGTTTACAGATTTCCAAGGATTTATATGCACAGTGTTGGGCAAGCACACAGCCCTGCATATGTGCCTTTTTACCTAGATTCCCAGGAATCTGTCAGAAATTTATGCTCCCTATTGACATCTTATTCACTGGTTCCCTTTTAAGGTTTTTTTGGTCAGCTTCTTGTTTTCCTCAACTCTTATTGTCACCTAAACCCCCTGAAATATTGTCGATTGTTGCTCATTGTTTTAAACAAATTCTCCCAAAGCAAAAGTTGTTTAAACCGAAAGAGCTCTGAGACAGCTTAGGTGAAAACAAACTGTGAGTGAAGGTTGATAAGGAGATGCCAGATAGTTCAAATAATGACAATTCTTTCAGAATGGGGTTTTTGGGGGTGACCCAAGCCCATTTTTCTTTATTCAGTAGTGCTAAACTCCAGATTTTTGCCATGGGACCATTGGTTTTCAAGGAGCTAATCAGAGGGGGATGCAAATAGGACAATTTAAATCACAACTAAGCCAAGCTCACTGTTCTTATAACGATTCAGCAGTTTATCTTGAATAAGTGTTCTTTAGATTGTTGTAAGCTTTGCGTTAATTTTCAGAGATTTAAAATTGCTGATTTTGCCAGGGGTTTTTTTTTGCTGGTGTTTTCAGTTTTTATGGAAAAATTGATTTTCAGATGTAGTTACTATGCTGTTTCTGATGATGTCAATTCTAGAAAAGTATCTTTTATTATTCAGTTTAAAATAATTTCTCCAAAAGTTATAAAATATAAAAACCATATATCAAAAGATAATAATTGGAAAAAATACTACATTAAAATTTTTGAAAGAATGACTTGTGCCAAGTGATTATTAGCAAACTTAAGAGACAATCCACAGATTAGAAGAAGATAATTGTAGCACAAAGGACATGCAATAAGTTAATATCAAAAATATATATAAATTACCCAAAAAATTTTAAAAAAGACAATTGAAAAGGAAAAAGGAATGAGAAAGATACATGAATAGGCAATTCACAAAAGTAGAAACTGATACAGTCAGCCATCTTCACTATTGTACTAGCTACAGTCTATTATCTTAAACAACAGATTAAACATTCTAGTGACTATAAGAAAAAACAAATAGTTGAATGAACAGCTCATTGAATCAATCCTTGTAAGACAGGATTAGAAAGAAAGCAGAAACAAAGGGAGCATACCCTCTGCCAAGACCCCACCACGGAAAAGTCTTAATAAGGCCCTGCTAATGAAAGAAACACATGTTTTTATTACTGCTGGAATAACTGCTATACACTCTTAAATTTAATGTAGCAGCTGTGGAAGATATGAGAACATCCAACTGTTGGGCTTAAATAAAATTATTATTCCTTAGATGCCAGAGAACTGAGAAAAAGGAACATCTGTTTCTATTTCCCACTCTCAAATTTTGTAGTAGGAGAGAGATCCTTCCTTTAACCTATCTTGGTTTCCTTCAAATTTGAAGTGAGTTTACATACTAAAAATTCTCATTCTCCAAAATGAAAAATATCTGTTGAGTGGATAATCATGAAAAATGACATTAAACAACAATTAGATCTCATCTACTGTAGTAGAAAAAATAAAAAGTCTTACAACATCAGTTGTAATGTAGGGAAATAAGAACTCTAGTACATCTTTTGGTGGGATGCAAATTTTTTTTTTACTGAATTTTTAATTTTTGTGGATACACAGTAGACGTATATATTTGCAGACTATACAAGGTGTTCTGATATAGGCATGCAACGTGAAATAATCACATCATGGAGAATGGGATATCAATTACCACAATCATTTATCCTTTGTGTTATGCACCATCCAATGACAAACTTTTAATTATTTTTAATTGTACAATTAAGTTATTATTGAATATAGTCATGCTGTTGTGCAATCAAATAATAGGTCTCATTCATTCTTTCTACATTAACCTTCCTCATCTCTACCTGCCTCCCACAACCTACTACCATTCCCAACTTCTGATAACCATCCTTCTACTCTCTATGTCTATGAGAACAAGTGTTCTGACTCAAAGATTCCACAAATAAGTGCGAACATGTGATAGTTGTCTTTCTGTGCCTGGCTCCTTTTTTTTTTTTTTTTTGAAATAGAGTCTTGCTCTGTTACCCAGGCTAGAGTGCAGCGGTGCAATCTCCACTTACTGCAACTCTGCCTCCTAGGTTCAAGCAATTCTCCTGCCTCAACCTCTTGAGTATCTGGGACTTCAGGCGTGCGCCACCATGTCCAGCTAATTTGTGTGTGTGTGTGTGTGTGTGTATTTTTAGTAGAGACGAGGTTTCACCATGTTGGCCAGGCTGGTCTTCAACTCCTGAACTCAAGTGATCTGCCTGTCTCAGTCTTCCAAAGTGCTGAGATTACAGGTGTCAACCATCATTCCCAGCTGGCTTATTTCATTTAACGCAATGATCCTCCAATTCCATGCATATTGCTGCAAATGACTGGATCTCATTCTTTTTTATGCCTTAATAGTACTCCATTGTGTATATGTACCACATTTTCTTTATCCATTAATTTGTTGCTGAATGCTTAGGTTGTTTCCAAATCTTAGTTATTGTAAATAATACTACAGCAAACATAGGAACTCAGACATCTCTTTGATATACAGAATCTCTAGATTGCTTTAGGCAGTATGGACATTTTAACAATATTGATTCTTCCAATTAATGAGCACAGAATGTCTTTTCATTTTTTTCAACAATGTTTTATAGTCTTCAATTTTTTTTTCAACAGTGTTTTATAGTTTTTATTACAGAGAATTTTCACTTCTTTGTTTAAGCTAATTCCTAGATATTTAATTTTGTTTGTGGCTATTGTAAATTGAATTACTTTCTTGATTTCCTTTTCAGATTGCTTACTGTTGGTGTATTAGTCTGTTCTCACATTGCTATAAAGAACTACCTGAGCCTGGGTAATTTATAAAGAAATGAGATTTAATTGACTCACAGTGTGATAGGCTGTACAGTAAGCATGGCTGGTGACATATCAGAAAACTTAGAATCACAGCAGAAGGTAAAGAGGAAGCAGGAAGGTCCTACATGGCTGGAGCAGGAGGAAGAGAGCAAAGGGAGTTGTGATACGCAGTTTTAAACAATGAGATCTTATGAGAACTCTACCATGTAACAACAATAGGGGGATGATGCTAAACCACTAGAAATCATCCCCAGGATCCTATTACTTCCTTCCAGATCCCACCTCCAATACTGGGGATTACAATTCAACATGAGTTTTGAGTGGGAACATGGAGCCAGACTATATCTTTCCACCCCTGGCTCTCATATCCTTCTCACTTTTTAAAACACAGTCATGCCTTCCCAACAGTGCCCCAAAGTCTTACTCATTCCAGCATTAACTCAAAAATCCAAGTCTAAAGTCTCATCTGAGATAAGGTAAATTCCTTTCACCTATATGAGCCTGTAAAATAAAAAAACAAGTTAGTTACTTTCTAGATAACATGAGTTATAGGCATTGGATAAATGCTTCTGTTTCAAAAGGGAGAGGTTGGCCAAAACAAATGGTGCTACAGGCCATATGCAAATACAAAATCTAGCAGGGCACTTATTAAATTTAAAAGATTTGAAATAATTTCCTTTGACTTCATGCCTCACATCCAGACCACAATGGTGCAAAAGGTGTGCTTCCAAGGCCTTGGGCAGCTCCGCCCCTGTGACTCTACAGGATACAGTCCCACTGGCTGTTTTTACAGACTGGCATTGAGTCATTTTCAAGGTGTATGATGCAAGCTTTCTGTGGATCTACCATTCTGGGATCTGGAGGACAGTGGACCTCTTCTCACACATCCACTAGACAGTGCTTCAGTGGGGACGTGTTAAGGGGGTTCCAACCCCAAATTTTCCCTCTGCAATGCCCTAGTAGAAGTTCTACATGAGGGTTATGCCCCTGAAGCAGACTTCTCCCTGGACACCAAGGCATTTCCATACATTCTCTAAAATCTAGGTGGGAGCAACCAAGCCTCAACTCTTGCCCTATGCACACCTGCAGGCTTAACACTACATAAAAGCCACCAAGGATTATGGCTTACACCCTTTGTAGCAGTGGACTGAGATGTAACTGGGGCCCCTTTAGCCTAGGCTGGAACTAGAATGGCTGGGATGCAGGAAGTAGTGTCCCAAGGTTGTGCAGGTCAGTGGTTCCCTGGGCCTGAGGTTTGGCCCATGAACACATTCTTCCCTCCCAGGCATCTATGCCTGTGATGGGAAGGGATGCTGCAAAGGTCTCTGAAATGCGTTTCAGGCATTTTTCCTATTGCCTTGGTTATTAATGGTTAACTCCTACTTACTTATGCAAATTTCTGCAGTCAGATTCAATTTCTCCAGACAAAATGAGATTTTCTTTTTTTACAACATAACCAGGCTGCAAATTTTTTTATCTTTCACACTCTGCTTACCTTTTCAATATAAGCACTAGTTTCGGATTATCTCTTTGCTCACACATATAAAAATATGCTGTTTAGAAGCAGCTAGACCACCTCTCGAATGCTTTGCTGATTAAAAATTTCTTTTGCCATGTACCCTAAGTCATCAACTTTAAGTTCAAAGTTCGAGGACAGGGGCACAATGCCTCCAAGCTGTTTACTAATACATAAAAACAGTGACACTTGCCCCAGTTTCTAATAAGTTTCTCACCTCCATCTGAGACCACCTCAGCCTTGACTTCACTGTACAAATCACTGTCTGAATTTTGGTCACAATTTAACAAGTGTCTAAGAAGTTCCAAACTTTTCCTCAGCTTTCTGTCTTCTTCTGAGCCTTCCAAACTGTTCCAATCTCTGTCTATTACCCAGTTCTAAAGCTGCTTCCACTTTTCCAGGTATCTTTAAAGCAATGACTCAATTTCAGGTCCTAATTTTCTGTATTAGTCTATTCTGACATTGCTATAAACAACTACCCAAGCCTGGGTGATTTATAAAGAAAAGTTGTTTGGTTGGTTCATGGTTACACAGGCTGTACAGGAAGCATAGCCGAGGAGGCCTGAGGAAACTTACAATTATGGTGGAGGGTGAATGGGAAGCAGGCACTTCCTACATGACTGGAACAGGAGGAAGAGATTGAAGTGGTAGGTGCCACCAGACCCTGTCTCCAAACTGGAATTACAATTCAACATGAAATTTGGGTGGGGACACAGCCAAATCAGATCAGTTGGCATACAGAAATGTTACTGATTTTCTATATTGATTTTGTATCCTGAAACTTTACTGAATTTGCTTCTCAGTTCTAATAGTTTCTTGGTGGAGTCTTGAGGTTTTTCCAAATATAAGATCATATTATCTGCAAACAAGGACAATTTGACTTCTTCCATTCTAATTTGGATGATCTCTATTTCAGTCTTGTGTCTGAATTATCTAGCCAAGACTTCCAATACTATGTGGAATAACAGTGGTGAAAATGGGCGTTTTTGTCATGCTCCAGATATTAGAGGAAAGGCTTTCAGGTTTTCCCCATTCAGTATGAAACTATCTGTGGTTCTGTCATATATGACTTTCATTATAATGAGATATGTTTCTTCTATACCAACTTTTTGAGAGTTTTAATCATGAGGGAATATTGAATTTTATCAAATGTTTTTTCAGCATCAGTTGAAATGATTATATGGTTTTTATACTTCACTCTATTGATATGACATACCACATTGATTGATATGAATATGTTGAACCATTATTGCATCCCAAGGATCAATCCTACCTGGTTATAATAAACAATCATTTTAATATATTATTGTATTCAGTTTTCTAGTATTTTGTTCAGGTTTTTCTTGCATAAATGTTCATCAGAGATACTAGCTTGTGGTTCCTTTGTTTGATGTGTCTTTTTTTGATTTTTGTATCAGGGTTAATACTGGCTTGCAAGAATGAGTTTGGAAGTATTCCCTCCTCCTCTATCTTTCAGAATAGTTTGAGTGGAAATGGTATTATTCATTAAATATTTGTTAGAATTCAGCAGTAAATCCACTGGGTCTTGGGCTTTTCCATAATGGGACACATTTTATTATGGATTCAATCCTGTTGCTTGTTATTGGTCTTTTCAGATTTTGGGCTTCTTTCTAGTACAATCTTGGTAGTTTGTATGTGTCTAGGAATTTCTCCATTTCTTCTAATTATTTGCATATAGTTGCTCATAGCCACTAATTATCCTTTGACTTTCTACAGTACCAGTTGTAACATCTACTTTTTTTATTTCTGATTTTACGTTTTCAGATCTTCTCTCTATTTTTACTTCAATTGGTTTTTGTGGAACAGGTGGTGTTTGGTTATATTAATAAGTTATTTAGTGGTGATTTCTGATATTTTGGTGCACCTGTCACCTGAAGAGTGAACACTGTACCTCATGTGTAGTCTTTTATCCCTCGTACCCCACCACTCTTTCCCCCAAGTCCCTAAAATCTATCATATCATTATTATGCCTTTTCATCCTTATAGTTTAGCACTATCTCATAAGTGAGAACAGATGATGTTTGGTTTTCCATTCCTGAGTTACATCACTTAGAATAATAATCTCCAATTTCATCCAGGTTGCTATGAATGCCATTATTTCATTCCTTTTTATGGATGAGTAGTGTTCCATTGTGTATACGTACCACATTTCCTTTATTCACTCATAGATTGATGGACATTTGGGCTGGTTCCATATTTCTGCTATCTCAAATTGTGGTGCCATTAACATGTGTGTGCAAGTGTCTTTTTAATATAATGTCTTCCTTTTCTCTGAGTAGATACCCAGTAGTGGGATTGTTCATCAAATGATAGATCTATGTTTAATTCTTTAAAGAATTAACACACTGTTTTCCTTAGTGATTGTACTACTTTACATTTCCAGCAACAGTGTAAAAGTGTTCTCTTTTTACCACATTCACTCAAATATATATTATTTTGTGAGTTTTTGATTATGACCATTCTTGTAGAAGTAAGGTGGTATCACATTGTGGTTTTGATTGGCATTTTCCTGATAATTACTTATGTTGAGCATTTTTATATGTTTTTTTAGCCATTTATATATCTTCTTTCATAAATTGTCTATTAATGTCCTTAGCTTCCTTTTTTATAGGATTGTTTGTTTTTCTCTTGCTTATTCATTTGTGTTCCCTGTAGATTCTGGATATTAGTCCTTTGTCAGATGCATAGATTCCAAGTGTTTTCTCCCATTCTGTGGACTGTCTGCTTACTCTGTTGATTATTTCTTCTGCTGTGCAGAAACTTTTTTAGTTTAATTAGGTCCCATCTATTTATCTTTGTTTTTGTTGCATTTGCTTTGGGGTTTTTGATCATGAAGTTTTCACATACACCAATGTCTAGAAGGGTTTTTCTAATGTTATTTTCTAGAATTTTATGGTTTAAGTTTTAGGAATAAGTCTTTGTTCCAACTTGAGTTGATTTTTGTATAAGTGAAGAGATAAGGATCCAGTTCCATTCTTCCACATGCAGCTTGCCAGTTATTTCCACACCATTCGTTGAATAGGGTATCCTTTCCCCACTTGATGTTTTTGTTTGCTTTGTAAAATATCAGTTAACTGTAAGTATTTGGCTTTATTTCCTGGTTCTCTATTCTGTTCCATTGGTCCATGTGCCTGTTTTTATAACAGTACCATGCCATTTTGGTGACTATGGCCTTATAGTATAGTTTGAAGTTGAGTAATGCAATGCCTCCAGATTTATTCTTTTTGCTTAGTCTTGTTTTGGCTATGTGGGCTCCTTATTTTGTCTAGTTCTGTGAAGAGTAATGATAGTATTTTGATGGAAATTGCATTAAATTTGTAGATTGCTTTTGGCAGTATGGTCATTTTCACAATATTGATTCTACTCATCCAT
Organism: Plecturocebus donacophilus; assembly: GCA_004027715.1. Classification (NCBI taxonomy): domain Eukaryota; kingdom Metazoa; phylum Chordata; class Mammalia; order Primates; family Pitheciidae; genus Plecturocebus; species Plecturocebus donacophilus. The sequence continues at coordinate 67,600 of PVKP010000159.1, forward strand.
GAGCATGGGATGTGTTTCCTTTGGTTTGTGTTATCTATGATTTCTTTTTTTTTCTTTCCCCCCAGAACAAGGTGTGGTTTTATTTTCTGGAAGAATCTTTTAAAATATATAACAGATAAAACATATCTCAACACTACATTCTGCCAGCATTCCTTGTTTTTATAAGATGCATTCTAGACCATAAGACTATGCAGCAAAGAGTCTGAGAGAGTACTTGCTCTAATTTCAATTATCTTAAATTTGTTGAGACTTGTTTTGTGGCCTATTATATGGTCTATCTTGGAGAATGTTCCATGTGCTGATGAATAGAATGAATAGTCTGCAGTTGTTGGGTAGAAGTTCTGTAAATATCTGTTAAGAGGATTTGGTTGAGAGGAAAAAAAAGAAAAAGCAGATCTCAGGGAAGCCTGGGCTAACCAAAAAGGTGAGCTGCATCCCTGAATACTAGAGTAGTACTTGTCTTTTCAGATCCTCATACATCTTCTTATTTCACATCATTCCCACTTGAATCTTCATATTCTTTCTCAGTGTCAGGCTGCCATCATTCTGAGCCTTTCTGCAGTTTCAGTTTGGCCCACAAGGAGAAAGTATCTTCAAACTGTGTCACATTAGTAAAGTGAGCATTATTTGGGATGCCCAAACACCTCACACTATAAGCATGATGCCTTTCAGCAAAGTGTTGCTAGAAGGCTTCTATGGTTGTAATTTCCACAAATCTCACAGTTATAGTTGATATTCAGGTCATGAAGCTCATACAGCCAATAGGGAATGGGTTTGCCATCCCAGCCAAGTGGCAGGTTTTGGGGGTTGTAAATGATCTCATTCTCTTCATCTTCACTCTCACGCTCACTGATCTGCTCTTCTTCCTCTTCTTACTTTTTTTCTGTCCTTGCTTGCTTGCATTGCACATTTTCATGAGTGAGATGTGACTGTTCCCTGAGAATCTCTATGTATTCATATATCTGGGCTCTAGAAAACAATGTCTTTATTCCTCTCAGTGTCCACTTGGTGCCTTTTGACTTGGCATTTTTGGCAAACAAAGAGGTATCAAGTGACTCCTTTCCTTTGGTGGTGAATAGTCTTGGCTCACTCTTCTAGGGTCTCGGCACATTTCAAGCCTAAAGCTAAGAGAGTATATTTCAATCTATCCAAACCCAGAGAGGCCAACTCCTCCCAGGAGGAGAATGTGGTAAGATCAAGATGGGCTCCAGCATGAGTGAGAGCACTGCTTGTTTCCTGAAAAGGTCCCATTCTTCCATTTCTTCTCAAACTCAGCCTGACTCTTCCCAAAAAGTTTATTCTGATCTTGGAGAGGCTTCACTCTATCTGTGTAATCCTGAAGGTACTCAAGCAGGGTCTCTAGGTATCTCTTATACTCTGCATTCTTCCTATCTTTAGGAATGTCAAATAATTGGTCAAATATGGACAGGCATGTGATATAATCCAGCTTCTCAGATGCCTTCAGGTTAATGTACTTGAGATAACAGTCATGGATATTGAGGTAGCGATTTCTTTGTTTAGGTCTTTAACCTTTTTGAATAAACATATTCCTAAGTATTTTAATTTCTTTGCAGTCATTGTAAAAAGTGTTGAGTTCTTGATTCTCAGCTTGGTCGCTTTCAGTGTACAGCAGGGCTACTGATCTGTGTACATAAATTTTGTATCCTAAAACTTTGATGAATTCATTTGTCAGTTCTAGGGGCTTTTTAGATAAGGTCTTTAGGGTTTTCTAGGTGTACAATCATATCATCACCAAACAGCAACAGTTTGACTTCCTCTTCACCAATTTGGATGCCTTTGAATACTTTCTCTTTTCTGACTTCTCTGGCTAAAACTTCCAGCACTATGTTGAATAGAAGTGGTTAAAGTGGGCATCCTTGTCTTGTTCCAGTTCTCAGGAGAATGATTTCAACATTTCCCTATTCAGTAAAATGTTGGCTGTGGGTTTGTCATAGATAGCTTTTATTATCTTGAGGTATGTCCCTTCCATTCTGATTTTGCTGGGGGTTTTAATCACAAAGGGTTGCTGGATTTTGCCAATGCTTTTCCTGTATCTATTCAGATGATTATATGGTTATTGTTTTTAATTCTGTTTATGTGGTGTATCACATTGATTTCCACATGTTAAACTACCACTGCATTCCTAGTATAAAACCCACTTGATCATGGTGTATAATCTTTTTAGTATGCTGTTGGTTTCAGTTAACTAGTAGTTTGTTGAGAATATTTGCATCTATGTTCATCAGGGATATTGGTCTGTAGTTTATTGTTTTTGTTAAGTCCTTTACTCATTTTGATATTTGGGTGATACTGGCTTCACTGAATTCTGTGTTATCATTTGGAATATCCCTGGCTTTATTTCTAACTGAGCTTATTTGGATCTTCTTTCTTCTTTTCTTGGTTGATCTTGCTAATTATCTATCAATTTTACATATAGCTTCAAAGAACCAGTTTCTTGTTTCATTTCTCTTTTGTATTTTTTTTTGTTTCAATTTTATGTAGTTCTGTTTTGATCTTGGTTATTTCTTCTCTTCTGCTGTGTTTGGGTTTGTTTTCTTCTTCTTTCTCTAGTTCCTTGAGGTGTGACATTAAATTGTCTATTTATGCTCTTTCAGACGTTTTGATGTAGGCACTTAATGCTATGAACTTTCCTCTTAATACTACTTTTGCTGTATATCAGAGGTTTTGATAGGTTGTGTTACTATTATCATTCAGTTTAAAGGATTTTTCACTTTTTATTTTTATTTCATTGTTGACCCAGTGATCATTCAGAACTAGGTTATTTAATGTTCATATATTTACATTGTATTGAGACTTCCTTTTGGAGTTGATTAACAAATTTATTTTACTGTGGTCTGAGAAAGTACTTGCTATAATTTCAATTATCTTAAATTTGTTGAGACTTGTTTTGTGGCCTATCATATGGTCTTTCTTGGAGAATGTTCCATGTGCTGATGAATAGAATGTATATTCTGCAGTTGTTGGGTAGAATATTCTGTAAATATATGTTAGGTCCATTTATTCTAGGGTATAGTTTAAGTCCATTATTTCTTTGTTGAATTTTTTTTCTTGATCAACTGTTTAGTGCTGTCAGTGAAATATTGAAATCTCCCACTATTATTGTGTTGTTATCTGTTTTATTTTTTAGTTCTAGTAGTAGTGTTTTTATAAATTTGGGAGTTCCAGTGTTAGGTGAATATATGTTTAGCATTGTGGTATTTTCCTGTTGCACTAGTCATTTTATCGTTATATAATGTCACTCTTTGTCTTTTTAAACTGCTGTTGCTTTAAAGTTTGTTTTGATTGATATAAGAATAGCTACTTCTGGTCACTTTTGGTGCCCATTTGCAGGGAATATTTTTTTCCACACCTTTACCTTAAGTTTGAGTGAGTCCTAATGTGAGAGGAGAGTCTCTTGAAAGCAGCAGATACTTGGTTGGTGAATTCTTATCAATAGTGCCATTCTGTATCTTTTAAGTGGAGCATTTAGGCTATTTACCTTTGTGGTTAGCAGGTTAGCATTGAGATATCAAGTATTATTCTATTCATTATGCTATTTGTTGCCTGAATACCTTTTTTTTTTTTTTAATTTTGAATTGTTTTATAGGTCCTATGAGATTTAGTTTTAAGAAGATTCTATTTTGGTGTTTTTCCAAAATTTGTTTCAAGATTTAGAACTACTTATAGCAATTATTGTGGTGCTGGCTTGGTAGTGGCAAATTCTCTCAGCATTTGTCTGTCTGAAAAAGACTGTATTTTTCCTTCATTTATGAAGCTTAGTTTTGCTGGATATAAAATTTTTGGCTGATAATTGTTTTATTTAAGAAGGCTAAAGATAAGATCCCAATCCCTTTTAGGTGACAGGATTTTTACTGAGAAACCTGCTGTTAATCTTACAGGATTTTTAAAAATAGGTTACTTGATTATTTTGCCTCACAGCTATTAATATTCTTTTTTTTCTTCATCTTGACTTTATATAACCATGATGACTATGTGCCTAGGCAATGATCTTTTTGCAACAAATTTCCCAAGTCTTCTTTGAATTCCTAGAATTTGGATATCTAGATCTGTAGCAAAACTGGAGAAGTTTTCCTCAATTATTCCCTCAAATATGTTTTTCTTACTTGTAGAATTCTCTTCTTTCTCAGGAACACCAATTATGTTTGATCATTTAACATTATCCCAAACTACTTGGAGGCTTTGGTCACTTATAAAATTCTTTTTTCTCTGACTGTGTTAATTCAAAAGGATTGTCTTTGAGCTCGGAAGTTCTTTCTTCTACTTGTTCTCTTGCTGAGACTTCCAGTGCATGTTGCAATTCTCTAAGTGTGTCCTTCATTTCCAGAAGCTGTGATTATTTCTTATTTATTCTGTCTTTTTCTCTGGAGGCATTTCCATTTATATCCTGTATCATTTATTTTTAATTTTTTTTAGATTGGACTTCCTTGGTGCTTCCTTGATTGGCTTAATAGTTGACTTTCTGAATTATTTTTCTCGCAATTCAGAGATTTTGTCTTAATTCGGATCCATTGCTGGTGAGCTAGCATGATTTTTTTGGGGGTGTTAAAGAACCTTGTTATGTCATATTACTGAAAATTGTTTTTCTTGTTTCTTTTCATCTGGGTAGATTATGTCAGAGGGAAGATCTTGGACTCAAGGGATGCTGTTTATATTCTTTTGTCCCATGGGATGTTCCCTTAATGTGGTTCTCTCCCCTTTCCCCTATGGATAGAGCTTCCTGAGAGTCAAACTTCTGGATGGTTATTTCTCTTCTGAATATAGTCACCCAGTGAAGCTACTGTGCTCCAGGCTGGTACTGAGGAGTGTCTGCAGAGTCCTTTGGTGTGATCAGTTTTCAGGTCTCTCAGCCATGGATACCAGCACCTGCTCCAGTGGAGGTAGCAGGGAATCGAAGTGGACTCTGTGAGGGTGTTTGGTTGTATTTTTGTTAAATGTGCTGGTTTAGCGTGGTTGGCCTCCAGCCAGCAGGTGGTGCTTTCAAGAATGCATCCACTGTGGTAGCACAAGGAGGATCAGGCAGTGGGCAAAGCCATAGGGCTCCCAGGATATTATGTTCTTTGTCTTCAGAGTTCCTTGGCTGTCCCATAGAGGCTGCAGTGGGAATACAACTCCTTCAAAGGCTCTGTGTATACTCTAGGCTTTCCTGGTATGTTCTTGTAGTTCTTGGAGCAAAAGTTCACAATGTGGGTTTTCAAATACTTCTCTGTCCATCCAAATGGGAGTTGCAAGCTAGTCTTGCCTCTTAGCTACCATTTTCCTACAAGTGAATCTTCTTTTTTTTTTTCTTAGTCTAGCTAAAGGTTTGTCAATTTTCTTTAACTTTTCAAAAAAATCAACTTTTTATTTTATTGATCTTTTATAATGTTTTCTTCATTTCAAATTTATTTATGCTCTGATATTTATTTTTCTTCTACTACTTTTGGGTTTGGTTTGCTTTTGCATTTCTAGTTCTTTAAGATGCAATGTTAGATTGTTTGAAGTTTTTACTCTTTTCTAATGCAGACACTTACAGCTATAAATTTCAATTTTAGTATTACTTTTGCTGTATCTCATAGGTTTTTGTATGTTGTGTTTCCATTATCATTTGTTTTAACAAATTTGTCAATTTTCTTCTTAATTTCTGTTTTGATCCACTGGTCATTCAGAAGCATATTGTTTAACTTCAATGTATTTCTATAGGTTAAAAACTTCCTCATTTTATTAATTTCTAGTTTTATTTTATTGTGTTCAGAGAAGATGCTTGATAGTACTTCAATTTTTTTGAATGTTGTAAGACTTGTTTCATCCCAGCACGTTGGAAGGCCAAGACAGGTGGATTACCTGAGTTTGGGAGTTCAAGACCAGACTGACCAACATGGAGAAACCACATCTCTACTAAAAATACAAATTAGTCGGGTGTGATGTTGCATGCCTGTAGTCCCAGCTACTCAGGAGGCTGAGGCAGGAGACTTGCTTGAACCTGGGATGCAGAGGTTGCAGTGAACTGAGATCGTGCCATTGCACTCCAGCCTAGGCAACAAGAGCTAAACTCTGTTTCAAAAAAAAAAAAAAATACTTGTTTTATCATCTAACATGTGGTTTATCCTTGAGAAGGATTCATGTGCAGAGGAAAAGAATGTGCATTCTGCAGCTTTTTGATAAAATGTTCTGTAAATATCTGTTAGATCCATGTGGTCTATAATGCAGATTAAGTCTGATGTTTCTTTTTTTTAATTATTTTCTTTCTGGAAGATCTGTTCAATACTGAAAGCAGGAGGGAGTGCAAATTGAGGCAATCACATTGATTAGTAATTTGATATTATCAAATAAATTTGAAAATATGTTTAGTCTATAAACCAGATATTTTGGTTATAGATATACATCCTTGATTAACTCTTTTTACCTGTATACCTGGAGATCTATACAAAGATACAAATTGTAAAAGTGGAAAATTGGAGAACAAATAAATAAATTATGGTTTACTTAATTGACGAACTACCTGACTCACATTAAATGAATGAACTTAATCTAAATGTATCAATAAAGGTAGTAATCAAAACATAATTTTGAGTAAAATCCAAGTTGCAGGAACAAATGTGAACTGTGATAACATTTGTTTTTAAAAATATATATAGCAGGTCAAGTGTGTTGGCTCATGCATGTAATCCCAGCATGTTTGAAGGCTACAGTGGTAGGAGATTGCTTAAGGTCAGTAATTTGTGCCCAGCCTTGGCAACATAAACAAGACACGATCTCTTCAAAAAACTTAAAAAAAAATAGGCAGACATTGTTGTGTATGACTTTAGTCCTAGCTAATCGGAAGGCCGAGGCAAGAGGATGGTTTCAGACCAGGAGCTCTCCTGGGTCTCTAGCTTTTCAAATCACCTTATAGATCCTGGGATTTGCCAATTTTTTAGAATGGCATAGATAATTCCTTAAAAATATAATATTCCCCTGTTTCTCTCTCTCCCTCTCTCAGAATGTACAATGACGTCTGAGACAGCGTGTGTAAAGTCAGAGAGAAAGTAAAAGCTATAGATAGATATGTCTAGCTATCTATATTTAATCGAAATCTCTCTATGTATTAGGTTTCTCTAGAGGGACAAAATTAATAGGATAAATATGATTATTTAAGTTAATACTTAATAAACTCCCCATATATATATATGAGGCACTTATAGCTATAAATTTTACTTTTAGTATTACTTTTGCTATATCTCATAGGTTTTGGTATGTTGTGTTTCCATTATCATTTGTTTCAACAAATTTGTAGGCACTTATAGCTATATATTTCGCTTTTAGTATTGCTATATATATATTTATATATAAAATTTTAGTATTGTTATATATATATATGCAGAGAACATACACTTGCAGCAAGTAGAGAACATATACTCTTCAGTTACACAAGGAAGATTTACAAATTATATGTATATTTACATATAATATATATTAAAGGGAAGTTTATTAAATATTAACTTAATGAATCACAAGGTCACGCAATAGGCCATCTGCAAGCTGAGAATCAAGGAAAGCCAGTCTGAGTCCCAGAATTGAAGAACTTGGAGTCTGATGTTCTAGGGCAAGAAGATCCACATGGGAGAAAGTTATAGACTGAGAGACTAGGCCAGTCTAGTCTTCACATTTTTCTGCCTGCTTTTGATTCTAGCTATGCTGGCAGCTAATTGGATTGTGCCCACCCAGATTAAGGGTGGGTCTACCTTTCTGAGCCCACTGACTCAAATGTTAATCTCCTTTGGCAACACCTTCACAGACACACCCAGGATCAATACTTTGCATCCTTTGATCCAATCAAGTTGACACTCAGTATTAATCATCACCCTCTCTCTTTATATAGAGAGATAGATAACTATAATCACTCCTGTTGGTTCTGCTTCTCTAAAGAATCCTGACTAATACAGTAGGACATATGACAAGATCATGAGAGAAGATGCTTCAGGGGACGTAGGGAGGGAGGATTATGAGACTGGTTAGAAGAACAGCAAAACTCCAACTTTTCTTTTATGACCTTTACTTCCAAATAAAATACTGAAACAAAAATTTAAAAAGTTAACTTTTATATTATGCAAGAATATTTTATATTATTCTCTGTATATGCCTGGATTTTAAAGTTTTTCTTAATAATGTTTCTCCATATAGCATTTTTATTAATATTGAATTATAAATATTCTGTAACTTTCATTGTAAATTTTTATTTAACCTGTAAGTTATTTAGCAGTGCATTTTCAGATTTCAAAAATTCTTAAATATTAGCTTCTAATTCATTTACATCATGTTTAGTGATTTTGATGTGCATGTTACCTATTCTTAGAATTTTGTTAAAGTACTCTGGTATATACTCAAATTTGTAACTCTTCCTTGTGTAACTGAAAACAGTGTATGTTCTCTACTTGTTGAACATTTGCATTTCTAATGTTCTGTTTATTTACTAATTCTTGTTTATCTGAGCCATCAGTTTATAATGAAACTGTGATAACATTACCTACTATTTGTGTGTGTGTGTGTGTGTGTGTGTGTGTGTGTGTGTCTGTCTGTCTGTCTGTGTGTGTCTGTGTATCAGGTTATCCATGGATCCAGAATTATTTTTTCCTGTTTCTCTGTGAACAGTAGGATATTTCCCTTATGCATAGTCCAAGCTCATCATTTTGACAATATTGCAAATAGTAGAATAAAGGAAAGGAGGAAGAAGTGGGGTGTTTACTAACTTTAAGGATACATCTCAGGAATTTCACATCTTACTTCTTCTCATGTCTTTAGCCCAAACTTTGTTACATGGCCACACATAGATGTAAATGAGACTGAAAAAGACTTTATTCTTAATAAGCATGTGTAGAGCTCACATTAGTGGTAGTAACACTGAGAGAAATGAAAATCTAGAATTTAAGTAGCAACTATCAGAGTCTATTGCAGTCATTTTGGTCAAGAGTTAAATGCTCTGATGAACCAATGGCAACTGCTTTTAGTATTTTTGTCTTTTAGCTCAAGTAGAATTCTAGGGAGGGAGATACTAATTGCACAGTATATACTCATTCTTTTGCTAGGGGTGTGGGTGTAGGTAGATGCTGGTTTCTTTCATACCAGATTGTGTCTAGTGGGGAAGACAAAATTGATCAAAATAAAATTGGAGGGCTCTTAGAAATAATAAATGGATACTAAGCAATTAATTCCAAGATATTTCTAATATAAGAACAGATAAAGTTCATTCAACCATAAAAAATTTGTTAAGCTACTACTATTCACCAGGGATGATGCTCTATGCTAAAAAAAAAAAGTAAAGTGCCACTTCTATGGTAATAAATCTTATAATCGAATTCAGAAGCTCATGGTTCTAGAATATAAGAAATTTTATAAATATAAATAACTGATAATATGAATAAATTGGCCATGCATAATATCTGGCACAATGTAACCTCTCTAACCATTTTATAAAGTCTGTAGGGAAAAAAACCGTTTACTAGAAAATTCAGTTGACTTGATCCCTGAACATTCTTTCCTCTGTAAATCATTAGCTATTGTAGACGAGTTTTTTTTTCTAATATACACACTATATATTTTGCAGTAAGCTATTTTTTGCTTTTTTTTAAATTTTGAAATAGGTTGAGTTACAGGAATTTGGAAAACTGGTACATCAAGCTTCATTTCCTCAAATGATAATAACTTACAAAATCACATTATATTGTTTGGATTTCTTTTTGTAAAACACATTTTTATTGCTGAGAGTACATATATACAAACGTACACTTTAGCTGTACTATCCCATTTTTCTCTTATCTATTTTTCTCTGGCAAATTTTAATTACATTAGCTGGCATGGTCAGGAATGCAAAAGATGCATATTTTATTTCCTGGTTATTAAGAGTTTTAAAAAGAAAATAAGTTAGTACGACTTCGTTGCCTAGCCTGCAGTTTTTCCATTTAGTGTGTGCTCTCTCTCTCTCTCTCTTTCTCTCTCTCTCTCTCTCTCTCTGTGTGTGTGTGTGGGTGTGTGTGTGTGTGTAGACACAGAGAGAAAGAGAAAGTTCACAAGCATCAGTCTTTCATACCCTTCTCTAGTTTTTGAAATACATTTTTATCTAGTTTTGGAATAATATTATTTCTTTTTCTTAAACACAAACAAGGATATGTAAGAGAAAAGTATTTCAGTTGGAACACAATAGGGACAGATGTTATAAAATACCTAAATTTTATTAGTGCCTGCTCAATAGTTTGTGTGCTCTCAAGAATTACCAAGAAAATAATTATTCATCCTTAGACTAAAATGAATAAAGGGGTATTGGCTTACTGACTAAATAATCACAGTAAGCAACCTACCATGTCTGAGTAAACCACAGTCTGTGCCAGCAAATATGGCTAAGATAATGAGTTAGATACCTGTGTGTTCACTGACTCCCTCACCAGTTCACTAACTCACATACAGATGGTGTGACTGGAAGAATAATGTAACCATAAAATCTGACCTTTAGAAAATTTTCCATAGTTATTGGGAACAGGTGGTGCTTGATTACATGAGTAAATTCTTTAGTGGTGATTTGTGAGATTTTGGTGCACTCAGCACCCAGGCAGTATACATTGCACCCTATTGGTAGTCTTTTATCCCTCACCCTCTTCCCACCCTTCCTTCCTGAGTCCCCAAAGTCCATTGTGTCATTCTTATCCCTTTGCATCCTCATAGCTTAGCTTCTACTTATGAGTGAGAACATACAATATTTGGTTTTCCATTTCTGAGTTATTTCACTTAGAATAACAGTCTCCAATCTCTTAGAATTCCAGGTCACTGTGAATGCCATTAATTCATTCCTTTTTATGGCTGTGTAGTATTTGACCTTATATATGTACCACAGTTTATTTATCCATTGATTGATTGATTGGCATTTGGGTTGGTTCCACATTTTTGCAATTGCAAATTTTGCTGCTGCAAATGTGTGTGAAAGTATCTTTTTCATAGAATGGCTTCCTTTCTTCTGGGTAGATATCCAGTAGTGAGATTAATGGATCAAATAGTATTTCTACTTTTAGTTCTCTAAAGAATCTCCACACTGTTTTCCATAGTGGTTGCACTAGATTACATTCCCATCAGGAGTGTAGAAGTGTTTCCTGTTCACCATAGCGATGTCAATATCTGCTTTTTATTATTATTATTATTATTGTGACCATTCTTACAGCAGTAAGGTGATATCTCACTATGGTTTTGATTTCCACTTCCCTGATCATTAGTGATGCTGAGCATTTTATCTTGTGTTTGTTGGTCATTTGTAGATCTTCTTTTCAGAATTATCTATTCATGTCCTTAGCCTACTTTTTGATGGAATTGTGTGTTATTTTTTTCTTGTTGATTTGTTTGTGTTCATTGTAGATTTTGGATATTAGTCCTTTGTCAGATGTACTGATTGAGAAGATTTTTCCCACTCTGTGGGTTCTTTGTTTACACTACTGACTATTACTTTTGCTATACAAAACTTTTTTAGTTTAATTAATTACCAGTAATTTATCATTGTTTTTAATTGCATTTGCTTTTGGGTTCTCGGTTATGGAATTTTTGCCTAAGCCAATGTCTAGAAAGGTTCTGCCTATATTATCTTCTTGAATGTTTATAATTTCAGGTCTTATATTTAAGTCCTTAATCCATCTTGAATTGAGTTTTATATAGAGGGAGAGATGAGGATCCAGGTACATGCTCCTTCATATGGCTAGTGAATCATTCCAGCACCATTTGCTAAAAGGGTGTCCTTTCTCACTTTATGTTTTTGTTTGCTTTGTTGAAGATCACTTAGCTGCAAGTATTTGGGTTTATTTCTGGGTTCTCTATTCTGTTCTATTGGTCTATGTGCCTACTTTTATACCTGTACCATGTTGTTTTGGTGACTACAACCTTATAGTATAGTTTGAAGTCAGGTAATGTGATGCCTCCAGATTTGTTCTTTTTGTTTAGTCTTGCTTTGGCTATGTGGGCTCTTTTTTGGTTCCATATGTAGTTGAGAATTGTTTTTTCTTATTTTGTGAAGAATGATGGTGGTATTTTGATGGGAATTACGATAAGTTTGTAGATCACTTTGGGTAGAATGATCATTTTCACAATATTCTACTCATCCACGAGCATAAAATGTATTCCCATTTGTTTGTGTCATCATGATTTCTTTCAGCAGTTTTTTGTAGTTTTTCTTTTAGAGGTCTTTCATCTCCTTGATTAGGTATATTCCTAAGTATTTCAGTTTTTTTTACAGATATTGTAAAGTGGTTCAGTTCTTGATTTGGACCCTCAGCTTTATGCAAGACTCCACATGGTAAAAAGAGTCAATTCAGCAAGAGGGTATAACAGTTGGAAACATATACGCAGCCAACACTGGAGCACCGATATATACATATATATGTATACACACATATATATATACATACACACACATATATATAATATTATTAGAGATAGAGAGATAGCACACAATATAATAATAACTGGAGACTTCAAGACCTTATTGTCAGCATTGGGCAGGTCTTCCAGACATAAAATCAACAAAGAAACAATGGACATAATCTGTATGAGAAAAAATAGATCTAATAATATTTACTGAATATTTTATCCAATGCCTGAATCATTCACATTTTTCTCTTCAGCACATGAATCATTCTCAAAGATAGGCCATATGTAGGTCACAAAACAAGTCTGAAAAGATTCAAAAATTAAAATAACATCAAGCATTTTCTCTGACCACAATGAAATAAAACTAAGCATCAACAGGAGGAATTTTAGACAATATACAAACAAATGGAAATTAAATAATCTGCTCCTGAATGACCAGTGGATCAATGAAAAAATAAACAATGAAATTTTAAAAATTTTGAAACAAATGATAATGGAAGCACAACATACCAAAACCTATAAGATTCAGTGAAAACTGTAGTAAGAGAGAACATGATAGCTATAAAAAATTTGAAAAACTTCAAATGAATAACCTAACGACGTATTTTAAAGAACTAGAAAAGTGACCAGGCATGGTGGCTCACTCTTGTAATCCCAGCACTTTGGGAGGCTGAGGCAGGTGGATCACGGGAGGTTGGGAGTTCAAGAACAGCCAGACCAACATGGAGAAACCCCGTCTCTACTAAAAATACAAAAAATTAGCCGGGCATGGTGGTGCATGGCTGTAGTCCCAGCTACTCGGGAGGCTGAGGCAGGAGAATTGCTTGAACCTGGGAGACAGAGGTTGTGGTGAGCTGAGGTCATGCCATTGCACTCCAGCCTGGGCGACAAGAGCAAGACTTCATCTTAAAAAAAAAAGTAGTAGAAAAGTAAGAGCAAATCAAACCCAAAATTGGTAGAAGAAAGAGAATAATAAACATCAGAGCAGAAATACATGACATTGAAACAAAGGAAACAATACAAAAGTTCGATGGAATAAAAATCCGTTTCTTGAACAGATAAGTAAAATTGGCAAACTGTATTCAGACTAAGAAAAAAAGAGAGAAAATCTAAATATAATCAGAGATGAAAAAAGAGACATTTCAACTGAGACCTCAGAAACTTAAGGGATCATTAGCAGCTACTGTGAGTAACTATATGCCAATAAATTGGAAAATATGGAGGAAACGGGTAAGTTCCTAGACACATACAACCTATCAAAATTGAAAAAAAAAGTCCAAAACCTGAACAGACCAATAACAAGTAATGAGATCAAAGCTGTAATAAAAAGTCTTCCAGCAAAGAATGCCTCAGACCCAGTGGCTTCCCTGCTGAATTCTACCATACTGTTAAAGAAGAATTAATACCAACCTATTCAAACTATTCAAAAAAAATACTGGAAGGAATACTTCCAGGCTTATTCAATGAGGCCCATATTACCCTGATTCCACAACCAAAAAAAAAAAAGATACATCAAAGAAAACTACAAGCATATATCTCTGATGAATACTGATGCAAAAAAACCTGAACAAAATACTAGCAAAGGAAATTCAATAATACATTAAAAATATTATTCATCATGACCACGTGTGATTCATTCCAGGGATGTAGTAATGGTTCAACATATGCAAATTGATTAATGTAATACATTCTATCAGCAGAATGAAGAACCAAATCCATATGATCATTTCAACTGATTCTGAAAAAAATTTTGATAAAATTCAACATGGCTTCATGACAAAAATCCTCAATATACTGGGTATAGGAGAAACATATCTCAACATAATAGCAGCCATAAATGACAGATCCACAGCTAGTTTCATACTAAATGAGGAAAAACTGAAAATATTTCTTCTAAGAGCTGGATGATGACAGACATGCACACGATCATCACTGTTATTAAACATAGTACTAGAAGTCTTAGGTAAAGCAATCAGACAAGAAAAAGAAATAAAGAGCATACAAATTGGAAAGGAAGAAGTCGAATTATCTTTGTTTACATATGATATGAGCTTATATTTGAAAAAAAAAAAACAAGTCCAGCAAAAAGCTGTCAAAACTGTTCACTAAATTTAGTAGCAGGATACAAAATCATCATTCAAATATCAGCAGCATTTCTACATGCCAACAGTGAGCAATCTGAAAAAATAATAAAAGAAGTAATTCCATTTACCATAATCAATACAATTAAATACATAGGAATTAGCTTATTCCCAAAAGTAAAAGATCTCTACAACAAAAAAGAAATTAAAAAAAAAAAAACACTGATTAATGAAATTGAAGACGACATAAAGAAATAGAAAAACATTCCATGTTAACAAATTGGAAGAAAGAAGATTGTTAAAATGTTCATGCTATGCAAAGCAGTCTACAGATTCGATGCAATCCCTATCAAAATACCAATGACAATCATCACAGAAAGAGAGAAAACAGTCTTAAAATTTTTATGGAACCAAAAAAGACTCAGAATAGCCAAAGCTAATTTGAGCAAAAAGAAGAAAACTGAATGAATTACATTATCTGACATCAAATTATGCTACAGAGGTATAGCAAAACAGATATATAAATGAATAGAACAGGATAGAGAACCCAGAAACAAATCCATACACCTCCAGTGAAAGCATTTTTGACAAAGTTTCAAAAAACATACATTGGTTGCTGGGGAAACTGGATATCCATATGCAGCAGAATGAACCTAAACACTAATGTGTTGCTATATATAAAAACCAAATAAAAATTGATTAAAGACGTAAATCTAATATCCCAAACTGTAAAACTATTTTATGAAAACATTGGAGAAAGTCTCCAGGAAATTGATCTGGGCAAAAAAATTTTGAGCAATACCCCACAAGCATAGGCAATCCAAGCAAAAATACATAAATGGAATCACATCAAGTTAAAAAGCTTCTGCATAGCAAAAGAAACAATCAACAGGGTAAAGAAACAACCTATAGAATGGGAGAAAAATGTATGCAAACTACCCATATTACACAGGATTAATAACCAGAACATATAAGGAGCTCAAACAACTAACTGTTTAGGAAAAAAATCTAATAATCTGATTAAACAATGAGCAAAAGATTTGAATAAACATGTTTTAGAAGAAGGCATGCAAATAGCAAAGTAGCATATAAAAGGGTGCTCAACATCACTGATTATCAGAGAAATGTAAATCACAACTGCAGTGAGATACCATCTCACCTCAGTTAAAGTGGCTTATATCCAAAAAACACATAATAAAACATGCTGGCAAAGATGTGGAAAGAAACGGAATGCTTGTACACTGCAGGTGGGAATGTAAATTAGTACAACCACTATGGAGAAGAGTTTGGGGGTTCATAAAAAAAAACAAAAACTAAGAGCTATGATCTTATGAGCATGTGATCCAGCAATATCACTGTTAAATATACACCCCAAGTAAAGGAAATCAGTTTATCAAAGTGATATCTGCACTCCCATGATTGTCACAGCCCTGTTCACAATAGCCAATATTTGGAAGCAACCTAAGAGTTATCAGTAAAAGAATGAATAAAGAAAATCAGATACATATACACAATGGAATACTATTCAGTCAAAAAAAATGAGATCTAGTCATTTTCAACAACATTGATGGAACTGCAGATCATCATATTTAGTGAAATGAGTCAGGCAGAAAAAGACAAATTTTACCTGTTCTCAATTATTTGTAGGGGCTAAAAATTAAAGCAATTGAACTCATGGAGGTATAGAATATAACAATGGTTACCAGAGGCTGGGGAAAGTAGTTAATGGGGGAGGTGGAGATGACCAGTGAGTACAACAAGTGATTAGAAAGAATAAACAACATCAAATACTTGACAACACAAGTGGGGTGAATATAGCCAATAATTATTTTATTATACATTTAAAAATGACTACAATAGTTAACTATTTTTTGTAATATACAAAACAAACACTTGAGGGCAATTTTTTATTAAAGTCTAATGTATGTTTTAAATACTCAGAACAACTTTGCTGTGTATATTTAATAAAGACAAAGTAAATATTTCTACATCATGTCCTCCATATAAGCAAAAGTATTGGCAGCAGGATGACATCAAGGAGTAAATAGTCCCAGATTTCCAGGCAGCATTATGCAGCAAAACAAACAATGGTTATTCAGTGAAGGTAAGAGCAACCAGGAAGAATATATCAGACTGAGAATCAGCTATTAAGTAGATAATTAAGGAAAGAATATGAGGTAGAATTTATTTCTAATTATACTACATGAAGGTGACTCTTGGTGGGGCTTAGGGAAGAGTTGACTTTGGATTACCAATTCTAGTACTTTATATTCAGTAACTTTCTCAAATAAACTTAACTTCACTAAGACAGTGACATTCACAATGATGCACCTTTTTGTGCTTTTTAAAGCTTCCCACAGTCAATAATAAAATACTCTGTCTTATGAGAGTCAGTGAAACTGGTCCCAGGACTATAATCCCTATAACAGCGGCTTTGTATCAGGAAAAGAGCTTGGTACCAATGTATAAGGCAGGGTCCAAGGCTGCCTGCTTTGCTCAGAAATGCATTTTTGTCTGAATTCCTAGTTATGAGCTCAATGAATTGTATTGGTGATATTAGCTGTGAACATGAACTAAGTGATATTCAGGTGGCTGTGTGTGAATTTCTTTTTCTTTATGTACAAGTCCCTTTCTTTGTTATGAATTTTGGCACAAAACAGGATCCACTCATTCTTTTCAGTAAACTTTGACCATTATTAACATGTTCTGCATTGTCATTTAGAGTAACACCAGGAGTAATAAGACCCTGAATAATTAGTACCTGAATTTAATTCAGTTCTTACTCTATGTTCTATGTTGATGAGAAAGAAACAAACCACAGGAAAATAAGTCAACATCAAGGTTTTATAAGTTTTTTTTTTTTTTATTTGTTTCTTCCATAGTTCTCTTGTTTTGGAGAGATCTGATTCAAAATTCTGCACTTTTTGTACTTGAAAAACGCTGTGAGTAAAATAATTATTTTCTCACTTAATATAACCACCTACCAATCATTCACCTTTGCAATTCATCTTTTTAGGCCCTTCTCTTTCCCCCTCATAAAACACTAATAACATTGAAAGGATATGTGCCTTAAACTGGTTATTTTCTAACATCCCAATTATTAGGTATCTACCGAGTTAACATCCAGGTTAGAAGAGAAGTTGGCTAGAAAATAGGCAACTGGGTGGGTTTGGGAGCATGCCAAAAAGAAGATGCCAATGGGGGTCATGTGTATAGGAAAACAGCCAAAGATAAACTTGGTTTTCTTCATAGTTTTGTTGGCATCCAGGCCCTGCTTATATCAGCAAGAACTAGTATAAACAATGTTGAGTCTGCTGGGTATGGTGGCTTACACCTGTAAAATCAGCAGTTTGAGAGGACTAGGTGGGTGGATCATTCAAGCCCAGGAGTTGGTTTGAGACCAGTCTGGACAATATGGCAAAACTCCATCTCTACAAATAATATTGAAAAGATTAGCCAGGCATGATGGTACACATCTATAGTCCCAGCTACTTCAGAGGCCAAGATGGGATGATCACTTCAGCCTGGGAGGTTGAGGCTGCAGTGAGTTGTAATCATTCTACTGCATTCCAGACTGGACAGAGTAAGACATTGTCTCAAAAGCAAACAAACAAATAAATAAATAAAAAAAGGATGATCCTAAGGCTACTGATCAATCCCAACCCATTAATTTAAAAATTCAGTCTCGTTGGCTAGGTAGTATTTTTTAAGGCAAAAGGATGGATACATAACTTTTAGAAAATAATTCCCAAGCCAATCCAAAAGAAACAATGTAATTTGTAATGAATTTAACAATATTGCTATTGCATTGGGGGATGGGTATATGATCTCTATCATTATTTTTTCTGCCACCACATAATGCATAAAATGTGTTTTCAAATATTAATTGCTTGATATGTTTCTACAGAAAATACTTTAACAAATCCTACTCAACACCAGGTTATCATGTTCACTTTGAAATTCCATCATAAATAAGCCCTCGAAAAAAATAATACAAAGAAATTATCTATCACTGTAAAGTTTACATGAATTTTCCCATTCAGTATTTTATTTGAAATAGAACAAATATATCAACATCTTCCACTTTTCAGATGATGATACTGAAGCACAGACAGGTTTAGTACCTCATTCAAGTTTGCTTTGCTGGTAATTAATGGAACCAGAGTTCAAAATCCAAGTCTTCTGACTCCAAATTTATCCTCTTTTCACCACACATTGAATTTTGTATTAATGATAAAGGATGATCAGAAGAAGGAACTTCAGGATTTTTTCTTTTTGATCAATATTATTTTTTCTAGGTTGGACCAGAGAGATAATGCCATTTTCAAAGTGAAATGATGTTCTATAAAATCTACATGCAGGGCCTTCATTAACTAACTCGAACGTACTCTATTTTGAAAAAGGAAAGGCTAAGCAATGAACTTTGCACCTAAAGAACAAATGAGGAGTATTGTCAGAAAGCAGCATCTATATTAATTAGTGCCCCATCCTTAACTTTATCACAAAGGTTAAGTTTAACTAGGACCCTGACCTCGATTTCTTTTATCATCTTATGAAAACATCACCTACCATACAAGCCTCTTAAATTTACACTTAATTATGAAAGTCAAGCACACTTTCATTTACTGACAGCTACTGATGCTTCTAATGAAGTCAGGTAACTTCCGTTCAAACAAACAAATATTTATGGTTGACAGCAAAAGTGTAAACAAGGTTCTAATTAAATTAATGAATATGCTAACTGTTCTGATTGTCCCCTAGGCCACAAAAACTTGTATTTGCTTATCAAGATTTCCACACAAAGGGAAAAAAATGAATGTCCAGGATGAGAAAGTCAATGTCCATAGATTGGTGAGTAAGTAAAAGAGTAGAAATCACTGGCATTTCACCAGTTTATAGACTCTTTATATAGGTAGAAGGATAGTTATATCCTTCTGACCTTTTGAGCAAACTGCTCAAAACAGTGAGGACTAAAGGCAACTTTTCAGGTTTAGTTTATACTCACCCTTTGGTGCTGGGAAAAGAGCACACAACCCTAGTCACATATTCAAGTAAAATTATTGGACTTTAAGCAAAATAAATAAATAAATAAATAAAAATCTTCTGGGCAGGTAGATTTAAAAAACAACATGGAACTTATAATGAAATGAAAATTAGATTATCATTAGAGATTTTTTTAATGCTTTACGCTATAAGTAAATAGGACGACATATTTAAGGTGCTCAAGAAAAGAAAATGAAGGCGAAGATTTTGCCTCCAGAAGAACTGATTTTAAGAGTAAAGAGCAAAAAATGTCATCAACATGCAAGAACTTGAAGAATATCTTTCTCAGATCACTTTCTGAGAAATCTGAAGAATAAGTTTCAAACAACCAAAATTACTAGGAGAGACAGCAACATATTTACCAGTGGTGATCATTTAATACATAAGGACCTGTGGAAGTGTGACTAAATTAAAAAAGTATGTACGTAGATGCTTATATGTAATATCAAGGTATATACAACACAATGTAAAATAAAATGAAGAGTTTATAGGGAGATGCCATATACAAAAATTTATACATTTTCAATCATTGTATTGGAACGATAGTTTCAGTCTTGTTATTCTGGGACTGTTTTTATGTCATTGGATCAAGCAAATGACCAATTGTGTGCTGCTTTAATTCTATCATCTGCTCTGATTTCAGAAGCAGGACTATTCATGTAGGAAGAAGGAGATATTAAATAGTAAATAGTAAATAAAAGCCTCATATTACTGCATTAGAATTGGAAGTACTGAAATAAACTCACAAATAATTATGTACAGAGAGAGAAAACTATAAGTCACATGTAAAATTTTGATACATGCACATTTCACAAATTGTGAATATCTAATCTATATATAGTGTACATTTTCTACATAAATATTTATAATATGTAATCATACTATTACATATAACTTATATATGTTGATCCATATAACATATAAAAATTATATGTATATACACATATATTATTTCCTATCTTTATCTCTAGAAAAGGTCTAGAAAAAATGGCCAACACTGTAGTGATGATCTTGAATACAATTTTCCACTAAAATAAAACAGGGCTTTTTGGAGAAATAACTGATTCCATTTCTCCACACATAAAAAATCTTCTAACGAAGGATACATGATAAGCTTATAATATGTAATTATATCAGACAGCAAGAAAGCTATAGGAACCTACTTTGGTTCTGTCAAATTGAACTCAGGAGCAAAATTAAAGAGGCTCCTACTGGGCAAAGATGGGACAATCTGAGCTTTAATAGAACTAGTAATTAAAATGGTATGAAACCCATCAAATATATTTACATTCATAATTTCATAATGATATTAATGCATAAAAATTAGTAACCTAAATAACACTTCATTTTCTGGTAAATAAAGGAAAAGACACAAGGATTTATCTTTCCTTCTCTATAAAAATTTTACCACTGGGTAACCAATTAGTATGTTTAGAGCAGTTTTTCTTTATAAAAACACTAATTGCAACTAATTTAAAAATAAATGATAGCATTAGAATATCACCATATTGCAAAGGCAATGAATTAACAAATGTAGATATTGAGCATTAAGAGCTCCTAACAACAAAAAGAAGGATAGTAGGACCTTTTGTGTCTCCTGAGGAAAAACTACAATATGACTGGATCTTGTTAAAGAGATAAAATTTGAGTTTTATCATGCTTTTGGATCCAGTTGGCAATTTTCAAGAAATGCCAAAGAGAAAGGAATATATTAAACAGTACCATGAGGATGCAATGAACAAAATCTGGACTGTGGTAACTACATGTCAAATTACTCAAATTGTGCAACAGATAAATTATAAAGGACATATTTTAAATGAAGGAGAGATTTGTAGAACAAAATAGGTTTAAAGGACATATCAAGTTTAAAAACTGGTAATGACTGAACAATGATATCTAGTGATGCATCTTTGGATGATAAAAATAGAAGTGTAACTGTGTTACTTTTCTGGTTACTTTGGGGAGAAGGGGACAATGTGGTTAGGATGAGGCACATGGAGGCTACAGAGTTGATTTCAAAATTTTAATTTTTGATTTGATTGGTGGTTTACAGGGGTGTTTGCTTTATAATATTTTATTAAGGTATATTTGTTTGTGTGTAAGTTTGTTTTCTATCTCTGTTTTATTTTATATTGAAAAGGTTATTTAAAAAGTGATGGCATTCTATGTGAATGCAAGCCCAAAATATGATCAAATTGAGATCTTTAGAGATTAATTCGACGTAGCAACAAATCTCAAACGAAAGTTAAGTAGCATCCTCTAGGACCAAAAGAAGAGATTTGGATGTAACAGGACACATGATTGGGTTCCCTAGAAGAAGACTCTGAGAAAGAACTGCAGGAGGTTTATTGAAGAATGCTCTTTGAATCTCCACCTGACAAAGGAAAAGAAAGAAGTCAAAACTGCGAAGAAGTTGGGCTGTAATGTAATCTCAGGGAAGTCCTCAGGTGACTTCATGGGAATTTTAGAATTTGCGATGACCATTCAATGTTGTGCTACAATAGACAAGGGGATTAGGCACAGGACTTTGTGTGTTTTTTTTTTTTTTCCTAATAGAGGACAAATTGCTCTAGGGAAGACTGCATAGATCAGACACAGCCAAAACAACCCTGAAGTGGACTGAAAGATAAGAGATGTCTGCTCACAACAGTTCCAGAAGCTGAAGCATCTGAGGAGTGGTAGAGCACTGCATCAACTACAGTGATTATCTCCTGCCTCTATCAGTATTTTTTTTTCTGGCTTCTATATTTATCTGTCTCTAAACTATGCTATTCATTTTGCAGACACAAGGTTGTAAATCTTCTCAGCATCCCTCTGATTTGGCGAAATCTTGTTTTCATTCTACAGACAAGAAAAAAAGTTCAGGAAGGTGAACAGTTATAGTAACAGTGCATTGTAGGCTAACTTTGGGCCAAGCATATTACCTTTATTATTTCATTTCATTATGTCAATAGACTTATGAGTTCAGCACAGTTGATTCCTTCATTTTACATATGAGGTAAATGAAGGCCCTAAATGTTAAAAGATTATCCTGGTCAGTGGTGGAGCCAGGATTCTAATGAAGCCTGTATGAACTCAACATTGTACTCTCAACCAATATGTTATACACCTCTGCAGAAATGGTCTAGGCTCACAGAATAAATAAAAGGTCCATCCAGGAATTTAATTCTGATTTCATATCTCCAGGTTTTCATTCCCTCTCCTATAACTTGTCCAGTGTCCCATACCCTGAGAGAGGGCTTTATTTTAGAAATTAATTAGTGGTTGATGGTGATTTAATATATTACTACTCTTAATTAGCCAACAGGGCTCTTTGATAACTTAAATAGTTTAATCCAAAGAAATCACAAAGATAAACATTGCTTTCCAACTGGTGGGCTACTAGAGAAAAGTGTTTTGGGAGTATGGAAGCCTTTTGAATTCCTGAAATGGCACCAAGCATTCTGTACCAATTCTTCTTATGCAAAGGTCAACTTTATAGGCCATGGAATAATTAAGGGAATAGAGGGCATAATCAATAAGACAAACTAAAAGAGATCAGAAGTCTTCAATCTGGAGGAAATGAAGATCAAAAGTGAATTTTTCTGAAGCAAGTAAGAGGCTAGACTGTATGGTAAAATGAGAGCAGACATATTCCTTATGTCTCAGGGTATAAGAAATAAAGGGGGAAGTTTTGAAGATTTAAGAGGTTAATTGGGGTAAATAGAATGAAAACATTACTCCAACCTGTAGGTACCTAACTACCAAAGTTTATTACATCTATAAAAGCAGTATAGGCTGTCATAAATTTATTCAAGATAATTTAAATAAATTTAAGGTTAAGAAATGTAGAATAACTGAAGTGAGAGACAAGGCCTATCTGAGTGTGAACTTGTGGACAATAACACTATTCTTCCTTATGCTGTCTTTTGGTATACCTGTCTCAAATGCAGTTCTAGACTCTGTAGACCATGGTCACGATTCTTGCTGTACATGGACTACTTTATCTTCCCTCAGAATACCAAACTTATTGTGCTCAGGGCAGTTACCTCTGCTTAGCCTGCTCTTTTCTTCACTTTTGCGTAGCTGGTTCCTTCTCATTCTTTACATCTCAGTGTATTAACAACCTCTTGCTCCCACCCAAGCCCTACCGCTATTTAACTACTTGCCTTCTTGTGTTCCCTTCAGAGCACAATCTGTGATTATCCTGCATACTTTTTTGCATGTTCATAATCTGTTTCTTCAAATAAGAGGTACATTTTATGAGGACAGGACACTTAGGAGTTATGTTCACAATCATAGTCTGTCATCTAATCTAATGCTTAACATAGACATATATCTTTATTGAGCAAATGAATGAGTGAATAAATAAATAGAAGCCTCAAGAATCTCATTTTTAGTAAAGTGAAAATCCTTCTTCCTAAAATTAAGGCAATCATTCAGAATTTCTTTCTTTTTTTTTTATTTGAGGCAGAGTCTTGCTCTGTAGCCCAGGCTGGAGTGCAGTGGCACAATCTAGGCTCACCACAACCTCCGCCTCCTGGATTCAAGCCATTCTCCTGCCTCAGCCTCCCGAGTAGCTGGGACTACAGATGCGTGCCACCATGCCTGCCTAATTTTTGTATTTTTAGTAGAGATGGGGTTTCACTATGTTGGCCAGGCAGGTCTCAAACTCCTGAGCTCATGATCCACCTACCTCAGCCTCCCAAACTGTTGGGATTACAGGTGTGAGCCACCACGTCTGGCCCATAATTTATTTCTTATTTTTGTGTCTGTTATATTCTTGAGACCAATGTTTTTTTTGGTAGTTTTTGTGATAACTGTATAAGAAATATTTTAACATATTAGTGCACATGCACACACAAATAAAACGATAGAAATCATACTTTTGGTTTCTTCTGAAAAGCATTGGTGAGGTTAAACAAATATGCATGCATTAGGTATGCCTATTTGGCCCTAAGTGCTTTATTCATCAGTTTTTCTAGAACCCTTACTTAAATCAACCACAAATTGACAACATCCAAGACTCATTTGGCTGCTCAAGAACCTACACAGCTAGTGTGTTACTGCTGAACATGAAGTAGTTCTTGGAGTCTCTTTAAAAGTACAATACCTAGAATGCCTAGGAAATCTTCTTCCCATGAGGAATTCTTCCTGAATTGGAATAGACACCCATCTACCATGGTTGCCAAAATGCAGGCATCATCTGGTGGCAAAAGAGAGCATTGCTAAAAGATAGTCTTTCAGTTTACAGCAAGTAACTAACTAAAAAACTAAGTAAAAAAGTAAACTAGATAGAGTAAAATAAAAATGTTTCAACTTCTTTGAAATAAAGTACAGAGATTTAAATATATGTGACTTGTGGATTCTAGAGATTTCAATTGTTCAAAGTGAATTCCTATTTGTTCTTCTCCTTAGGATGGAGCAGCTGTGATTATTTATAAAGAACAACATTGCAGTTTCTCCAGGTTGCTGCTCATGATAGACAACTCACAGAGCTTTTCAACTCACCAGCAGTCATCTCAGGGCTAGTATTGATGCAGACATGAATATTGAGAAAGAAATATACCTCAGAGAGATCTGCCTTTATAATCTTTTCCAGTAACAAGCGGCTATACATGCTCCTGTGGGTTCCTTTTTTCTGTAGACTCTGCAGTCCCATGTTGCAATTGGAGGGATCCTCAGCTCTTTAATGAAGTACACCCAGTGTGCAGCAGTGAGCACAGGGACAGTCAGGATATTTTAGAAGCTGCTGTCTGGCTGTTAGCAACTGATTATGTGAAAATGGGTCATTAAGAGTTAGCAGGGAAAAAATGCAAATCATTAGCAAGCTTCTTTGGTAAAGAAATGGTAGTACCAAACTGCTGAAGTCCAACCACTCAAGGAAGATATTAGACAAAGTCTGATGGCAGGAATGGGACACAGGAGTGGTAGGGAAATAGGATATAGAAAAGATGTTTGACTTTTGTAAAACTATGTGTTTTTATCTCTGCTTGTGCATTTTGCGTTACTGAAGAGTTAAGTAATTTTTATTTCAAATATTTTGGAACCAAATGCTAAATATTTCAAATACTTGGAACCAAATGCTAAAATCTATGACAAACCAGGATAAAATTACTTACAAATTTAAGAGACAATACATTGTTAGCAGGTCATCTTTTAGTCAAAGTGATGAAAAACACAGGCAACTGTGCTCTAAATATGGAAGTTACAAGACACTTGGCAACACTGGACCAAATACATGAGAGTGAGTGAGAAATTTCTGCTCTGTTGTTACTCAGTTTTGCTGCCCCTTTCAGAGAATCACTTGAAGCTTTCATAAAAAGGCAGGGGCGAAACAAGGTCTTGGGAGAGTAATAAAATAAACCCAGTAAGCATCAGCATTTCAATAAGTGTCTATAGTTTGAAATATTTTTTTAATCACATCCCAGTTCATTCCTCTTCCAATCAAAAGTTAAGGGTGGGCAAATATTTTAATTACTTTGCTCCTCAAATAGGTTATATTCTACAGAGCATGAAGGAAAAAGTAATCAAGACGATACATAGCAAATACATGTGTCACTGATAAGAGTGGTTGGAATGTTTTGTTCCGTCTGGTAAGAACTCTCAACCTAAAGACTTGGCTCTGATGTGATGCAGAGCATGAGTTTGAACCTATTACCAAGATGTCAAATGCCACTAGAGGCAACACCCTGACACTGGAGACATAACTTTTAAAAATCACTCTCAAATGATTCATTGGTGAATGTAAATCAAATGATACAACAAAAGGGGAAGAGCACCAACTGCGTCAGTCTCCTAGGAACATCAACCTCAATCCTTTTGACAACGTTTTACACATCAAATATAAAACTAAATTTAGGAATCTGGCGAAATAATTTTGTAGTTATCCCCATGCCAGACAAAACTCTAGGCCCAAAAATAGGTATTGCCTCTAAATATTCACAGATTTCTCATTCTATGTGGCATCATTCTAGGGGTGAGAATAAAGAGCTCATTATATGTGAAGTGATATTTACACCAGTATAACACATATGTGATAAACAGTCTTGTCCACTTATCTAAATGGTATCTTCAGGAAGCGTATCTCTACTACCATCACTGGTGTTTTAATGATAAACTTAATTCTCTTCTTTTCCTTTGGTCTTTTCTCTATATTCCCAACACGCATGTGCACACCCACGTGCACACGTGAACACACACACATGAGGAAATATGTTTTTCCTAAGGATCCACGCAGCTTTACTACCTTTCCCTATTTTTTCTTAGATGTGCTATGACAATTATTCTTTCCAAGGAACCTATCCTCAGCTAAAAGTTTAGATTTTATCTCTCTGCTGTGCAGAACATAAACTAAAAGAATGAGAGTTGGTGCTAGGAGAGTTGCTGCACCTTCCACAGAAGGCGAAGGCCTACTAAGTGATCATCAGGAGACAGATGCGCTTTTTGTTTTATTACCATATAGAAGAAGCTGAATTTTTCACTTTGGTCCACAAATCCATAGCCTGCTATCTAGACCATAGTGGGAAGAATGGGAGATTCTGCCTTACTCTAATGATGAGGAGCTTGAAGTTGCTGGTAACAATGTTGTTGATGAGATTATTATCTTGATGGCAATGAAGACATCAGAGACAAAAAGTGTCCAAGCCACTAAATGTTCAGTATTCTTTTAAACCACAGAGAAAACTGGCAAAACTGCAATTGGTATAATTAATGACTGAATGGCTTCTTCTGCTTCTTATACAGATCTGCTTCTATTGTTTTTTAAATAGGCTTCATCCTTGGACTTGAGATTTAAGATCATGGCTCTTACTTTCCCTTTCCTGAATCTCTGCTACCTGTCCCAGATGCTGCCTCTGGTAGTGTGCCAAATTGACAAACATGCCATGACCTTGGATACTCCTAGATTCTTCCTCTATCAATTTGTGCTCATCAGACCGAGAATGCTAAATACTACTACTTGTATTAATATCAGTCTTTGCTTGGGAGACTGTTTTCAAGATGCAATAATGTCAACCTCATGCATATGGTCAAAGGTTCCCCTTGTACAATGTTGCTGATAAAGAACAGCATTGCCTTTCCCTCCTGTAGTTGCATGCGTACCATTTCGGTGGCATTTCAGTTTACAGGACAGCTTCCTGGGAATTGTTATGTCTGCATCTTTGGAGCCCAGAGCTCTACAATCAATCGCCATTGTGGAAAAGATATATTGTAACATTTGGAGCCAGTCTGCTAACTGTGTTGTGACTTCTCTGTTACCCCACCTATAAACCATGGGGTTTGTACATGTCACCTCAGGAAGGTATTATGAGAGTTAATGAACCAGAAGTTGTAAGGGGGATTTAGCCTCCTGGATAAAAGGTGCTGCTTAAGTATAGAGCATTCCCATTTTATGTGACCTGATTCTTCAGGGCCAAAGCAACATATCAGGAAGTCACAGTGCTGCTATTAAATGGCAGAGGGCACTATCAGTACATTCTCAATGTAAGGTGTAAACTCAGTCTCCAAAAAGAGCAGTTTGGGATTTTATAACTTACTGTTCACTGGTGGCTCCTTTCTTTGCTGCAGCTGCCACATTCCCTGCATGATAAAATTAGTCTCATTTTGCCCATTTTGTCCTTGGTTCCCTTGACACAACATGTATTCCTTCAAAATTCTCTCTGGATGAAATGAACTATGGTACAGAAATATAAGACGTACAAATACATCAGCTAAAATTGATGATAAGAGAAGAAACCTGCAGGGCAAGTAGTGCCTCTGGCAGGTTTTTGCTGTTCCTTTTGAGATACAAAAGCAAGAAGACATCTGCAGCTAAGATGCATTAAAGGGTTTCTGTTATCACAACAGTGAGACAAGGTACAGCAAGCCAAATGGGGCAAATGTGATATGCCACCTCCAAGTAGCATTTGTGAGGTTTGTAGCATACAAGAGACAAGCACTCAGATTATGAGACCTTTCTAAAGACCTCACTGGGCTTATGCTATTTAACATTGTGATGGTTTTGCAGGGCCTATTCAGTTTGACTTGGGGTTCGCTATCTGCTTAGCTGATCCTCTTATTGACCACATTACCGCTCATCTGCTGTTAGTTTAACCTTTTCTGTCCTCCGCTGGCCACTAGCAATCATGCCTCTCCAAAGGCTCTTATTTATTAACATACTGTATTTAAAATATGTTTTTGCCAACCATCATTAAAGAAAAGTGTGCGTTTATAATGATATTGTAATGGGGGAGCGTACTTAGCTCCCAGTTCCAAAGAGGTTCTTAGCTTCACTAACCCGGAAGAATGAGTTTGCCGTTCGAATAAATATCGTGAACCCAAAGAGTCTGGGGGAAAAGCGATTTATTAGACAGAGAGAGAGAGAGAGAGAGAGAGAGAGAGAGAGCAAAAGAAAACAGCTCCCACACTGCCGTGGGAGGGACCCAGAGAAGGAATCTGTATAGGTAGGAGCAACAGGAGTTTTCACCCTTCAGCTTTTCCCTCTCCATTCATGTTCTCGTCCAATGAGAGGAGTTCTTTCAAACTTCCTCTGGAGTTATTGATCTTTGATTCTGAAACCGGATTGGCCGCTTGGTCCACAAGTCTGAGTAACAGAGCCCCCTCTTCCCAGAGCTTTTGGTGGGTTTTATTTTGTTTTGTTTGTTTTGTTCTGTTTTGTTTGGACACAGGAGCCTCACGTGGCTTTCCCTACCTAGCCTGCTTGTGGGAAACCCAGACAAAGAACTTTACATTTGAAACCCTTCCAGATGAAGACGTGGAGCTGGGAAACTTCTACCTTTGAAACCATGCCCCTTGCGGACCTGGGAAGAGAAGTCCCTCAGTATTAGCTATGAGGGGCTTAGAATGCACTTAGTTCTGTTTGCAATTTCTACAGACACTTCTCACTTTCCATAATGAAGCCTGTTTTCCTAAGCAGGGGAAAAGACCATAAATATTCACAACTTTGGAGAAAAATGTATTTTTTTCTGAATAATGAAAGAAAAACCAGTAGTAAGAAAATAAAGAAGTCATGGAACTGTGTTTCATGTTTGCTTGTTTTTTCCCCCTCTGTTCAGGTTCCTTGCATTCGTTCCTTTACTTAGTCCTACCATCCTTGTAAGAGTAAGTAAAGCAGAAATAAAAGACTCCCTCTTGGTTTTCCCCGACTCTGAGACACCTTAAGGCTTATAAGATGATACTTTCTCCATTATAGCCAGTCGCTGTAAATCAGCTGTGTGAATAAGAACACCTGAATCCTTCTAGGCCTGTATGTTTGCTAAGTTTTACAAGCTGAAAAGCATGGGCTCTTGGGGTATTAGGGAGTGTTTTAACATTAAAACAGTTCTGCCTGATACTGTGAATACAGCTACAAAAACACAAAAATCCGTTTTCTCCCTGCTTTGCCATGGAGCTGCAATTTTCCGCAGGAGCCTTTGACACTTTCTACTTTATGCACCACTTACTCTGATAGTGTATAATCTCTTTCATACTCTTTTTTGAAATGTTTCTAATGTTCAACATGCATTTACGTTTTAATGGGAAGACAACATAGTTTTGCATGTTTTTCAGGATTAAGAGTATTTACTCTCAATGATACATAGTTAAATCACTGTTGTTATTGCCTGCATTTTGTTTCTGCTGCAGAGGCTGGGGAGATATCCATAGTGTCACATCTCAATACTTTAGGATTCTATACTGCTTTGAGGAAAGATTTCACTCTGCTGTGATGTATATGGAATAGCAGAATGGAACTCGTCTCTTTTTCAGATCATGGAGCTTAGGGAACCTGATAAATGACTGAATTTTCAACGAGTCAAATATCAGGAAAGAAGATTTTTTTTCATTTTCCTTTGCACTAGTTAATTTGCAAAGGTGCTGATTTTTCTCTTCAGATTTATAAAGCTGAGAGACATATTTATGAAAAGGCACAAAAGAATCAGAAGAGAGAAAACTAGCTAACTAAAAACAAAAAGATGCATACATATCCTAATGGGTAAATTCTAGAGGGTGTTTAGGTTTGGTTTGGTTTTGCTTCTGTGGCTAATAAAGATTGGATCTATAAAGATACCCTGTGCTTTTAACATGTAGATCGAAGGCTTGATGGAGTTGTACCTTTGCTGCTTGGAGCCTTACATAAAACATCAGCAAAGCATTGTTACATTGTGAGTATAATTTCTTTGCTGCATTTAACTCAATTTGAGCATCATGCCATTGGCTCGTAGGTTTTTTATTTAAAATTTAAACAGAAAGAAGTGATCTTTCTGGAAAGTAATGTACATGAAAGAAATGAGAGGTTACATATCATGAGTCAGAATACTACTCAAGCCTCACTGTAGTTCATAAAATGAAATCAGGGACGAATTTTCACCAGAGATTCTTGTTATTGAACAAAGAGAAAGAGAAGCTCTGAAGTGATTCATATTTCAGAATGTAAAGCTCTACAGGATCTCAGATAGAGCTATAAAATGCCCTTCTTAATCTGGAAGGAAGCATTTATTGAAAAAGTAGTAATGGTACAGTACAAGAGGTTTTTCTTTTTTTTTTTTTCCTTAATGTTTGGAAGCACAAATAATAACTATTCATTATTTTTTAAAAGAATTTATTTATGTGATATTAACAAGAATTTATGGACATGTTCTAGTGCCCACTGACTGTTCAAGTAAGATAAAAAGCAAACCATTAACTCTGTAACAACAGTGGTCAAATTTGGAAACTGTAGGGTATGTTTCTTCCTTTCCTTCCTTCCTTCCTTACTGCAGGGTATGTTTCCTTCCTCCCTTCCTTCCGTCCTTCCTTCCTTTTCCCTCCCTCTCTTCCTCCCTCCTTCCCTCCTTCCTTCCTTCTTTCTTTTTTTTGACAGAGTCTTGCTCTGTTGCCAGGCTGGAGTGCCGTGGTGCGATCTCGGCTCGCTGCAACCTCCGCCTCCGGGTTCAAGCGATTCTCCTGCCTCAGCCTCCCGGGTAGCTGGGACTACAGGCACGCACTACCACACCTGGCTAATTTTTTGTCTTTTAGTAGAGACATGGTTTCACCATGTTGGCCAGGATGGTCTCGATCTCCTGACCTAGTGATCCACCCACCTTGGCCTCCCAAAATGTTGGGATTACAGGCGTGAGCCAGCGCGCCCAGCCAGATATCCGGATATGTTTCTTATTCAGTCGACATTCAGTTTTGCTTTCTCCCCGCTCCCCTGTGGTCCGCTACACCCTCTCTCACTTTTTTCTTCCTTTCCCTTTCTTACTGTTACATGTACAGACCTGTTCAACTCACTATCTTCTCAACTCCCTTGAAACTAGTTCATTAACCCGAGTCCACAGATACGAGTAAGCAGAACAACATTAAGGGAATAAATAGAATACATACAATAGATTGTTCATTGTCATTGTTCTAGCAGAATTTTCAAATTTTTCTATTTTCTATTCATATTAACAAGTCTCTGTCATTATAACTCCTGAAGTAAACCAACTATATGTCTGTTTGTGAGGGTGGATGATAAGAACAGATTCAGGGGACAAAGCCTATTATAAGTCCATCAGCATTCAGTTAAATGTTGCCAATAAGATAATTCATGGAAATCTGTTAGCAAACTGCCTGGCACGTGACAAGCATGCAATAAATGGTAGTAGTTGGTTTTGTTACTGCAGCTGTTTTTTAGGTTGTCATTTTATTCTCCAACATGTAACATTTTTATTATAGGTTCTTGGTGGAAAAATAGTAAAGGCTATTTATAGTTTTACTGGTCTGTTATGTAAAGTTGCTCTCCCTTCTTATCCATTGGACACGCCCCTTTACAGTTCTTCATTAGTGAAATTAAAAAAGACTTGTATGCACAGCCTGTTTTTCTCTTCCCCATTCATACATTTGCTCTCTTGTCATTGTATTTGTGTCGTGTCAAGAGGTGAGATGGAAAGTCTAGACAATATACAAGGAAATTTTCCTAAGTCTTCAGACTTAAAACACTGCTTTACTTCTTATCTAACCCCCATTTAAATAAGTGAAAACCTTTCCCAAACTTCTTGAAGTTTAATTTATTTTAAATTAAATGTGAAATTTAGCAATTAATAATCTTGGTGCTAAAAAACATTAAAGACTGGTAGGTTTTTGCTTTGTTTTGTTTTGTTTTTCATGAAGAATCTTCTTAATAACTAGAAAAGAAAATATGATCCACATGGTTCATTCAACTGAATCAGAAAGTTAGGAACCCTCCAAGAAAATTAAGGTTACTCTGAGGTTCTAATAAATTCACACTAAGAAGTCCATATATCATTTTATGCTGCTTTGTTTCAAATTACTTTTGAAAATATGGTAGAAATCCATAGGGGCTTCTATAAAATAATATCTTCTGCATGTGAATACAGCATTTTTTGGCTGAAAGCAGAACCCTGCATTTAGCCCAAGTATTTCTGCAATAAAGAAAAGGTCTTAAGATTATAAAAATGCTTACCTATGCTACCTAATCAGAGGAGACTTCAAGAGGAACATTTTGGATACATTTCCACTGGTGTCTAACTATGAGTATTGGTGTTCTTTTCCTGAGTACTCCTCTCAGAAAACACACACTTAATTTTTTTGCAATATTATTTTGTGGGGGTTTGTTTTACACACCACAAAATGAAAGCATTGGGCAAAGTATTAAAAATGATCAGTGGATTTATCTTCACTTAGAAGGCTTCACAGTTGTTACCCTTGTATTCAACAAATTTGCTTATTAAATGTGGTGTGTTACATATTAACTTCTACAAAACTCAAGGCTTTTTAGTTTTTCTTTGGCCCTTCATCGTTTTGAGAATAAAATTGGGCAACAGAACCAGAAAGTGTGGCTTCTAATGGGTAGAATAAAGGTTTTTTTTTTTTTTTTAGTATAATTTAACTAGGATTGACATTCTCTTGAGTCTTGCTATTGAATTTCTTTGAATTGTCTTCTTTCTTTTCTCTTATGAGGAGCTGATGTAGGATGGGCCTGTGAGAGGAAATGTCCTCCTAACTTCCCACCCCAGCCTTAGAGTAGACTAAGCAAGAGCCAAGGAAGGCCTAAGGAAAAAGTAGAATAAGAGGCTATTGTCCTTTTTTTTTTTTTTAATTGACTTCAACTAGTATTTATTGTGTACCAACTATGTGCCAAAAACTTCTTGAGGTACTGAGATATAGCAGTGAACAACATCAACAGGGCCTTTGAGTTTCTGAAGCTTAAAGACTACTTAGGGAGATGGGCAAGTCAAATGCTTCTACTCTAGTCCTTAAGCCAGAGGAGAAAAAAATTAAAAAAAGAATGTCAATGCTCACATTTAGTCTTAAGCTAGTTGGAGTTCAAAACAAATTTCAACTGGTATTACTTATTTGCCTATATTTATTTATTATTACTTTATTGTTGTAAAGAAAAAGCTACCTATCTCCAGTAACTAGGTGAGTGGTCAACAATTTGGGCAGTTTGGATCTTGGCTCTTTTTCCTGAAGAATACTGTGACTATAAGTGATGGTTCTGCACCTGCTGAGATTAGAAAGAGAAAATGTGCACCTCCTTTCCTTCTAATGAGGATGTACAGAAGAGCCATGGTTGAACAGAGACACCTCATTTTTATGCTTCTAGGGGCTTCTGCTTGTCCTACCTCTGGTCCACAGGATATTCCCAATCAAGGTAATATAAATAACAAATGTTTAAATTTTTTTAACACTTTAGGACAACTTTTTTTTTTTTTAATACAAGGAGAGAGAACAGGATTTTACAGATGTATTTTGTTCAGTTCCATTCTTTCTGTTGCTTCAATTTTTCTCATAAAAAGCATATTTTGGGAACAAGGGTCAGATGTATCTTTAACTTTTTTAAAGCATCATTCTCATGTATTGCCCTGATTCTTTTTTATCTCTTTAAGTTCTATCTTTTTGCTTGTATTGTTTTGTTATTTTATGTTTCTTTGCACTTAGATATCAGAGGCACCCAAGTAATGATCATTTTTTTTCTAGAACTTGTACATATGAAATAGTTGTAATATTAATATAGGCCCTTGATTCTTTTTAGTCACAAATATGAGGACTTTAATGACACTCTCTTTACTCCCTCATCAAGTATTTTTACATTTTAAGAAAGAAATTTTAGTTTTCAAAACACATAACTTTTACTCCTTTAAGTTTCCTCATCTTGAACAAATTACTTTTCTTATCAGGCTAAAAATATGAAACTGTTTTATGGGGAATTAAAAATTTCTATAAAAATGTCATTTTTTCTACAGCTCAATTATTAGATATAATTTACTGCCTGACTTAATTTGGCTCTTTTCCTATTTGGCTTGGTTTGAATAACAGTAAGAATGTGGTCCTTTTTCAACTGCTAATATCAAGAGTGCAATTTTGATTTAAGATTCATCAGGTCCACTTGTGTGATCACAGTTACAACAAACAAATAACATAAACAGCCAGGAAGATGAGATAATCTTCCACATGTTAAAATTTGAGACATAGTACTAGGTACACATAACCAATAGTATCTCCACAAGTGCCTAAAATTTCCACTACATTTTATTCATTCATTCAATGATATTTTTATTAAATTTGGCACTTACTCTGTGTCTTTAGTGATTCTAAATTTTGGAGGAAATACAAAAAGTTCATAGTCTAGTAAGGCAGAGAGAGAGAGGTAAACAAGTAATAATGATTCAACAGTTTAATTACTATGATACAGGAATAAGGAAGTGTTTTTCAGGTCGTGGATGGGTGGTGGGAAAAAGGAGGTTGTTGGGCTTCTCACAGAAAATATTTGGATAACTTTATTCGTACATTTTGCTGACTTAAGACGTACATATATTTCCTCACTCAACTTTATCCAGATCCACTCCAACCCTCATTTAATTAGTATTAAATATATTAAAAACTATTACTCAAAATTTTTTTTATATGAAAAGTTCTCAGTTACCTTGTACCTAGAGAATTATGCAGTTATGATTATCCCAAAGGTGGAAATCAACAATCTTACATTTAGAGAAGTCTTTAGAGTTTAATAAATACAGCAGTGGAGTACAGTGCTATTAAAGACGTCAGTTTTATGGCTTCCTCAACTCATGACCCCATTAATGTTCTACTCTCTTCTATTGTGAAGCTTGTGCTAAGATCTGGCAGGGTTATGTGATGGAGGGTGGGTGTGAGACAATATTTGCTTTTGAAACTCAATAGCCTTACTCATTTAAAGAACATAGTTTTCATTTAATACCAGTAAAATATACTTTATGCAGTTTTTTCAGTTGTACATATCACATATGAGATAAAATTGAGCTCTATACAGACAGATACCATGTATTATACTGTATTTATTTTTACCCCTCACAGATTGTGTCACAGTCCCTTATACATAGTAGACTTACAAAAATACCTGTTGTTTTTGGATAGCAACCCAAGAAGTATGGTCTAGAAATAGACTGACTTAAACATGTGATCTAAGAGCACAATGGAAAAAAAAAACAGCTGCCAAGTTTGTCCTTTGAAAATATGGAGGCAGCCTTTTGACTATTCCAAGATTCATATTTAGGTTCATCACGTATTAACAAGAAATCTTTACACTCCATCCACTAGGGGGCAATCAATACATTAGGCACGGACACTTCCCCTACCATGACCTGGAAGCTAGTAACATTAAGAGGATCAGGTAGACACAAAGAAAAGGGAAATATGCACAAAACTCTTCTCATCCAACACAGCACTGTATTCTCTTTTGGACTCTCTTCACTGATAGTGGGCCTAGAAAAAGAAACTAAAAGTAAGCTAGATTCTTCCTTTTGGTGTTAAAACTAAGTTTCTTCCAGAAACTTAAGAAAACTCACAAGTAAATAAGCCTACCAGCTGAGGGAAATGAGATTTCCCTCTAAAGCAGCATTTGAGTTTGTCATATAGTTCATGTGTCTGCCACTTCTGAGGAGGCAATGGCAATACATATACAGATAAAATGCTGGGCACGCTATCTTGGCAATTAGAATTTTTCTCTTCGGATTACTTTTTCTACTATAACATCTCACTAGCTTTTGCTAACATTAACATCACGAATGCAAAAATAGTTTAGAGAAATTAGTTGTAATGCTTTTATGATTGATAAAATACTGAAAGAACTAGGAATCAGGAAATTACATATGACCTTGGTGTTATTACAGGTAGCAATCACATCAAACATGGTTGACCCTGTGGACAGTTTTTCTGGAGACTTCAGTAAATTTGTGACTCTCTTACTGATTTATTGTAGGGGTAAAGTCCCAAATCAGTTGTAGATCATTCATTCCTCTTCTTTAAATGGGCACAATAATATTTTCCCTCTCATTCGTAGGCTTTATGAAATTCTCAAAAGTCATAAATAAGTTGAGGTTGGTAGAAATGCCAAGCAGATGTCTTCCCTCAATGTTGGCTATGAAACCATGTGTGCACATGAGATTTTTTTTTTTTGCATTCATTGACTTATTATGAAATAGTAGATGTATTCTTCCACAAATATTATGCTCCATTATATAGCAAATATTTCTTAGGAATTTAACAAATCTTTTAAATGTGTGTGTTTAAAGTATATTAAATATCCTTAAAAATAAAAAATGATCATAATTCTCAAAATATTTTGCAAGATTGTGATGGTGGAACATATGGAAATTGCTTTGTGAGACCAATTCTTAATGATTTTTTGACTTAGTGACAGTGTTCCTTCATCCTGAGCCCGTTTACACTTTCCTTGGTATCCTAGGAATCCTTTCTTCGGGAATGCCTGCTAGATTTAATGCAGAAACCTGGTTTCCTAGTTTCCATTGATACGATGTAAGCTCCAGCTTTTCTCTAAACTTAACATATCTAATATTTAGAATTATAGGTGTGTGCTAACACATCTACTATTCACCGATTCCCCCCTTCCTCAATGTTTCTAATTTTAAATCTAAGGTAATTCTTCTGATTTTGTTTCTAAGGTTAATGAATATATTATTTTTTGACACTTCCATTATTACCTCTACATACTGATTGCTTTCTAAATAGATTTAAGCTCCAAGCTTAACATCAAGTTTACAAAGAGGGAGGAATAGGCATTTGTGTAATGCCAAAATAATCACTGGCTTTATGATCAGACCCATGAATTTCACTCAGCAGTACGCTTTACTAACCGAGTGACCTAGGGAAAGTGCCTAGCCTTTCAGAGCATTTCATCTCTCATTTTAAAATGAGGATTATAACACCATTGCATATATATATGTTTGGTATATCATGAGGTTTAAAAACATACAACAGACAAAAAATGATGAATTCTTTCTCTTTGCTAAACCTGCATGTGCAACTATCTCAGCAAAGGTTTTGTTTGCCTGTCAGTCCTTTTCTACCCCTGCTTTCACTGTCCCATAAAACCTTAGGCAAAATTTAAAATTGCCTCATATCTTTTGCCTTTTTCTTCAAAACAAACACACAAACAAACAACAACAAAATCATGTTATTGGCTGTCAACAAAAAATAAATGACTACAAGAGAGAAAATCCACTCTTCTTCATTTTTTGTACTTATTTTGGTTAATTATGACAGACTTTATTAAGTATCTATAATGTGAAAGAAAAAAAAAACCACTGTATCTGGCTCAGGACAAAAAAAAATTTTTTCCCTTGACATTGCAAGAAGTCGTGATCTACTAAGGAAAGTTGACATCTGCATTGTCACTGGTTCAAGGTATACCAGAGTTAAGCATTGTTATATGGGTGAAAATAAAGTCTTTTAAGAGTATGTATCTTCATCTATTTTTAATTTTCAGTGGTGGAAATCTGAGGAGAGAGCCAGAAGTCAGGCTTTCTTCTCAATCAGAGATACATATATTACTATTAGGAGTTAGACAAACATAAGGTTGCTTTAGCCCCTTTCTATAATTAGTGCTTTATATTTTAATAAAATTATCTATAAAGCATAATATTCTTTGTGATCCACTGTTTCATTGAGTTTAGTACCATGTAGTCTCTCGACCATATCCCCTAGAGTGCCTTCTTCTCAGCAGATGCCTCTGTTGGTATATACTCCTGGTGTTACTGAGTACCCATGCAGTGAGTTGGCAGTATAGCATATTCCTATCTGTTCCCACAGTCACCATTACCTGAAAGGGACAATTCTTAATGTTTAAAGCTAGTGATAGCCTTAGGGATGGAGGAGACAGTAATCAAATGTGAGCAGTAATCCAGGGAACAGCAGTAGGTGGCATTGAGGGTGTTTAGGCTGTCGACTACTTGTGCTACACTGGCAGCTTCCAGAACTGGCCTGGATTTTAAGACTTCCAGAGAGTGCAGCTTCTTTTTTAGCATTCACAACTTTTTTCATGCTACGCTGAAAAAACATAGCTAAGTTTAGGTGCTTTGAGTATTTTCCCATACCTTCATGTATTACTAGTCCACTGCTTCGAGTTTAACCAGAAGGGAGAGTGCTTAGAAATTTTGTTTTATTTTGGTTTGGATTTCTGCCTGCCCTCGCTGAAAATTTACTTTCATAATAAAAATATTTTACATATAACACTTCACATAAATGTAACACTGTTGAACCATTATGCAAGAAATTTAAACGTTATGCTTTTTAAAAAACTTAACAAATTGCTGAGAAAAACATATATCTAAATAATATGCATAGATGTTCACCTGTAAGTATATATGCATTTCCACATGTTTTTGAAAAAAATATTTTCAGGCCAAAGATATTTCTCTTCCAATACTTGAGAGTATGCTGCTAGTATGTACAAGTCTTAGAGGAGGGCGTATGGATTCTTACCAAACTTTTCCTGATGACTGAGTATATGGGATTTAGCTTCCTATCTGACCATAGTAATTTTTGGCTTAGCTATCTCATTGGGGTGTTGTGAAGATCAACAAAGAAATGTTTGTAAAAATGTTTGGAAAATATATATCTGAATAAATAATCAGACAGAAAGGGAATATCTACCTTGTACCAGGCAATTATATTTTGCCACCCTGTATAACAGTCCTGTAAAGTAAGTGTTGCTATCTTCATTCATAGTCAATCATTCACAGTGTAACTTGTGTTACTTTATACAACTAGTATATGAATGAGGTAGGTTTTGACCCCACGTCAAGCTGATTCCAAAGCTAACTAATACTCTCTCCTAACAACCAAAAAATAGTAGTAATAACTGTTTTTGAAGAGAAAAATAAAAGCTACTTTCTTGCTGATCATTACTAAACTTCGATCTCTCTTGTTTTGGGTGGCGGTATAGCAGAGAGTAGGTGATATTTGGTTTGGCTGTGATTCAAATGGGAATTCAGCTTCAGAGGGCATTATGGTTAGGTAATACATACAAAATTAAGATAAAAATGTGCAGATTAAGATATGATAGAGACATACCAATGGCACAATGCCTAGCATGCCTTCATTTCCAGAGGGATGGTGAAGGATAACTTATCAGCATATCAACATATCCTCCACAAAACCATTTTTCTCTTTAAAACGCGTGCTTATACACACACACACACACACATGGATATCTGATGTGTGCATATGGTTGCCCTGAGAAAAGTGACCAATGCAATAAAGAATAAAAATAGGCTTTTAAATATATCTCACCATTTTTTATTAAGTGCAATAATTGAAAACAAGGCTTTTGTGAACAAATACCGTGTCACATCTGCAGTATCACAGTGATACTAAAACACAGTGGCTTTGTGTTCTTCACATTAGCAAGCTGCATTCAAAAATATGTTCTAAATATATGCATGTTGCCAATGAGTAGGATAGCAAGAAAGCAGAAGATGAAGAGTTTTAAAAAGCAACAGAAAAACAATCCTCAAACATTTATCATTTCTTTGTGCTAACTACTCTGATTTAATCATTGCACATTGTATACATGTGTAGAAATATCACATTGTACCCCATAAATATCTATCATTATTATGTGTCATTTAAAAATAATAATAAAAGCCAAAAATTCCTGTCCTTATTATCCTGAGATCCAAAAGCAAGCAGAAATCCGAAATTCCCATTTCATGTATAGCGACTCAGTGTATGAGGCTAAGAGTATTAATTTGCAGAGGGTCTCTAGATTCTTGTCAGAGATTTTGCGTCTTTGGGGTGATTTTTTGTTTTCTTAAGTGGGGAATAAGCACGTACAAAGAACATCATTCTTAAGCCTTTTACTTCATCAGAATTCATTAGAGTCGATCTGAAGATTTCATTATTCTTTAAGAGTACATTAATAAAACCACCACACACTTATTTTTAATACTATGTATATAAATTATTCTGACAGTCAGTTGCAAAGCCAACAGATCAGCCCTGAAATTAAAAATATACTAGGACAAATTATTATGTTCCAGCCACCACAGGCCAAACTGAACATTATACTCTCTGCTTGGAACTCTGAAAAGAACTATCCCACAGATAAAAAGTAATAGTGACCACTAAAGTGGGAAGAAGCTAGAGCCTAATTGGCATCTGAATAAAAATAATGCATTTCTACATATCAAATGTTGTTTCTCTCTAGCCCTGTAGTTTACTGTTCCCTTCACAAGTACCCTCCCCAAAGCAAGCTTTCAGCTATGTAACTTGCATTAGGAGTGTCCATTTGTGAAAATCCTCACACAGCGCTTACAGCTTAGACAATGCAAAATTGGCAATGGCAGTCTTTTTACCTTTTGTTTCCCTCTGTGTGTGTGTATGTGTGTGACAAACCAGATTAAAAATATTTAGAATCAAAGACTGTTGCTAACTTCTTGATCCATGAAGTAACATTCCACACTAGATTGCATCAGTTCTCAAGGCCTAATCTAGCTTTCCCCAGTGGCTCCTGATGCCTGAGGGAGAGACACTGTATCTGTTTCATTTATGAGTAGAAAGATAAATGGTTTTGCCCTTATTAAATGTAGAGGACTAGATGAAGAGCTCAGGACAACCTGCTTTTTACTCCCTTAAGCGGCAAGACCTTTTAAATCCTCCTCATTCCTCCACTAATTTTGCACGAACTATGCTGTTAGCCACATAAGATGATGAATGTTTGAAATAATCTAGGAAGGCTGAGCTAATGACAATGTTGTCATTAAAACTGTGCACTATAGCTAAGAGGCAGTACCCAAACTTCTGATGACACTTATATTTTATACTTTTTTCCTTACTGCTATTAATGCACCATTATGTATTTAGTCCTTTTAAGTGTTGGGGTTTACTTAGTCAGTGGAGAGACAATTTCTCACCCAGTGTTCATGTTTTTGACTGTACGAGCTAGAGTTTTAGCTGTGTTCACTGGACTACGGAGCTGTGCATTTCCCTGTACAGCAGCTGTGTGCCAAGCCTGTCTCTACAGCATCACACTGTGAACTGTAACTGTTAACAAACTGCCTACTTCGTCTCCTTCTGAAAGTTGTCACACTTTATGAGGTAGAAAGGACTAGATGGAAGGGTCAGGTATGAAGCTAAAATGCTTTATGTCTTGTTAGGAAAAATCACGTGACTGTCAGGGAGGCAGTTTCTAAGCCTCTGCTGTAATCAGCTAGGACAGAAGAAAACATAATATTAATAGTGTAAAATGAGCTGATCAGCAGTAATTATAATCATCACTTACATTGGTATATATATTTCTTTATTTGAATTTATAAAGGTACCTATCATTTCGCACTCTTCAGGCACAATTAAAGAAGTTAATTAAAAGTGTTGTGTTATAGAAGAATTTATTTTCTTCACTTCAATAAATCCTTCCTGTTTCAAGTCATACTAGTAGCATACCTCAACATTAAGTTTAAATGTTTACTCTTATGGTTTCTGTTTACTTTTTAAAGTTGGTTAGCTAGTGAGAAAATAAATGTAGATCTGAATACTTGTTTACTTTCTTTTCTGTTTAATCTAATTACCTCCCACATATCTATTAGAGTATCATAGATACAAAGAATGGAAGCCAATATTTAAAATTATTCTGATTTTACACATTATGCCACAATGGCATTACGATGGTTTGTGGGAAATTATATATAGTCATATGGTGGAAAAAAATTGAGAGCCATCTTAAATAGGACAACCAATCACACTGCTCATTTTGTGGTCTGAATTGGTGAGAGGAAAAGGAGAAAGAGAGAAAGACAAAGGGAGGGAGTGAGGAAGAAGTAAAAGCCAAAACAAGTTTTGTCATCATATAGAATTAATTTCAGAAGACTCAGCTTTCACATTAAAGTGAATGTATAGACTTAGATTAATAATTCGAAGATTGTTATATAAGTCTTTTGATGCCTTTAACTCTTAAATCTATGGATTTCCTAACTTTTGGTTTTTCTTCTTCGTCTTCCTCTCTCTCTCCCACTCATTTTCTCTTTTAGGAACCACTATATGGTTTTTCTAGATCAAACAGTTTTTGTTTTTGTTTTCCAGAAAGGATACATGGAGTAAAAGCGGAAGAAGCAAAACATGACCTGTTGGTCTGTTAGCGAATTATTATTTTAATTGATCACACAGCAATCTATATCATTTCTGTGATGAGCTATTGCAGCTGATAAAGCTGCTAACATAATTATACCAATGTGCTATTTGCAATTGTGTTCTACTATAGATATGTTGATATTTAGGTCACAAAGATGCAGCCTGAGTCAACAAAAACAAGAAATGAAATAAATAGTTAAATATCAGTCATTCAGGAAAGCCAAGCAAGTTAATTTGGACTTGAGACCAGAGGCCTTCATTATATACCTTACATAGATATTGATCAAATCAATATTATTCATACAATAACACTATATTTTGTCCTATGACCCAGTCTCTGTGTTTTCTTAGCCTAGTTCTCTGATTTTCTGTTTAGACCACCAACTCATTTCAATGGTCAAATTTGCTGGATCTGTTACAAAACATATTTTGCCCTGTTAGCCATAGTCTCAGTGAAGATCAAATTATCTTTGCTCAACTTTCTGTCTTTTCATTTTGCAAATTTCTTTTAATTCATGAGCAACTGGAAATGTGGTAAATTGTGTTGTGAATATCTTATACTGTTATTAGCAATATGTGTATATGTTTTTGATAATAGTCCCTCAAACTATTAGAAGAATCAAAGGGGACATTGCCTCAGCTTTATATGAAACACCAGATGACATGAGTTTAGACATTAAAAGTTTTGTAAATAATAATTTGTCACAAATATTCCAGGGTCAGTATTCCTATGAAGATATCTGTAATTTTTTAAAGAATCTATTCAGTTTCTAAAATGAAATATGGGTGATTTAATTCAGTAACATCTTCACTGTCTTTATGATAAAGCAAGATCATCAACAAAATTAAAACAACATAATCTTTTATTTTAAAATTATATAGCCATTCTGGGATCTGCTTATGTCACCTGTTTTGGCTGATGCCAATCTGGTACCAAACTAATAGATCAGTTATTTCAACACCTGCTCATCTCAGAGGAATAATGTTTTGTAATAGTTGATAGACCGAATTGACTATTTCTTGTCAATATTTAATCAATTTAGTAGCACCATTCCTATACATATAGAAATGTATTCTACAAATTATTCTTAAGTATGACCATGTATTAGTCAGGGTTCTCTAGATGGACAGAATTAATAGGATAGATGTACATGTAAAGGGGAGTTTATTAAGGAGTATTGACACACACGATAACAAAGTGAAGTCCCACAATAGGCCATATGCAAGCTGAGGAGCAAGGAAGCTAGTATGAGTCCCAAAACCTTGAAAGTAGGGAAGCTGACAGTGCAACCTTCAGTCTGTGGTTGAAGGTCCAAGAGTTCAAAAGCTGAAGAACCTGAAGTCTGATATTTGAAGGCAAGAAGCATCCAACAGGGGAGAAAGATATAGGCTAGAGGGATAAGCCTGTCTAATCCTTCCATGTTTCTCTGCCTGCTTTTATCCTAGCTGTGCTGGCAGCTGATTAGATAGTACCCACCCAGATTGAGGGTGGGTGTGCCTCTCCCAATCCACTGACTCAAATGTTAGTCTCCTTTGACAACATCCCCACAGACACACCCAGGAACAATACTTTGCTTCCTTTAATCCAATCAAGTTGATACTCAATATTAACAATGACTGGCTATAAGGAAGGAAATGAAACAAAATTAACCTTTTCAGTAGTAGTGGCCACTGTAGCATTAAATGAGATAAAATCCAGACTCATGAATATTACTAGATTGCGTTTTAACCAGAAAATGACCATATAGGTAAAGACGAGGCTCAATAGTATGCTTGTGCAAGAAAATTATAAACACAAAGAAATGAAAACTTATATAGAGGAAGATAATGACCAACTTTCTAAATTATAACATATATAACATCTAAGCTGACATATGATTTTTATGTTTAATTTAGTGCTTTCTTATAAAATTCCACAAATTAATATTCAAAGTATAAAAAATGTTAATTCATCTAAAGGATACTACTGTGTGTGACTTCACGGCTTTGTATTTCTTTAAAAAATATATAACATTGACAGATTTGTATCATCTTCTTGGAGAGCAATGAAATAACCACGTAACTTAAGAACATGAGCTTATTGTATAATGGCATTATAAGCCAGGTCCAAAATGGAGGTAACAAAGTTAGCTATTGCATATAGA
This sequence comes from Plecturocebus donacophilus, assembly GCA_004027715.1. NCBI lineage: Eukaryota > Metazoa > Chordata > Mammalia > Primates > Pitheciidae > Plecturocebus > Plecturocebus donacophilus. The sequence goes on from PVKP010000159.1 coordinate 112,589, forward strand.
TCACAGTAACAGTGACTCAAGTAGAGTTATATATTTCCCAAATAGCCCCATTCCATATGTTCTGAGGTGATTGTTTTGCTGGACCAAGTTACTGTGAAGGTCTGTATATTTTATATCTCTAATGTGCATTTAAAAATAGCCGTGGATCCTGCTGCTGCTGATATTGATAATAATGATGATGGTGGTGTTGGTGCTGGTGATGCCAGTAAATATTCGATTCAAAGTCAAATTAACAGAAAAGTATTTTTTAAATCAATTTTACTGCATTTGTTGGGATATACACCAGAAGTTAATATATCTGGAATTAGGTAAAAACAGATTCCAGACAGCAGTATAGATTGATTTTCTTTTTGCAGTAAACAGAAACTGTTACCAACAAGCACATAAATAGCAAAGCCTATACCTCAATAGCTAAACCAAGTTGCGTCCACTGTATGTTCTGATTCATTCTCAGAATTGATTTATTGTACCTAAAAATGATATAGCTAATGAAATAAAGGAAACTTATTATAGAGCTAATCATAAAATATACCTCCTGTTCTTGATCTTTGAGTCTATGTTTTCATTGATAGCTAGCACACAACCATGGACAGCAAGAGATAACCCTATTAATGCCTACTTAGTAACGCAAATATGTAGCATTTCCAGTGGCAATTTTTTAAGCCTGAGCTATTGCCACATA
>PVKP010000159.1:113370-255323 GCA_004027715.1 Plecturocebus donacophilus
TTCTTGTGTCAGTTTGCTGAGAATGATGGTTTCCAGGTTCATCCATGTCCCTACAAAGGACACAAACTCATCGTTTTTGATGGCTGCATAATATTCCATGGTGTATATGTGCCACATTTTCCCTGTCCGGTCTATCATTGATGGGCATTTGGGTTGGCTCCAGGTCTTTGCTATTGTAAACTGTGCTGCAATGAACATTTGTGTGCATGTGTCCTTATAGTAGAATGATTTATAATCCTTTGGATATATACCCAATAATGGGATTCTTTTTAACTTTTAATATCTGGTAAGTTTCCAAGTGGATATGATGTGTTACCTTTTACTTATATGGCCATGATAGTTAAATATTCTTCACTTAAACAGCAATAACAAAATTAAAGGGAATTGCTTAGAAAAGTCTTAGCTTTATATACTAATACTGATTTTGGCTTTCTTCCCATTCTGGGGGAAATTAAACTTCTCATTTGCACAGCTATTATTCAGACAATCTGAACTAACTTTTTCCAGCTGCCAATTCATTAAGATAAAATGCAGGTAAAAAATGTTCTAATGTTTTTTTTAAATGGATAAGTGAATCCTCGTGAGCCTGATTTTTTTTAGGTATCCCTGGGAAAGAGAAGGTTAAGACAACAGGAAGAAAAGATATAAATCTAGCCAGAGGGTAATGTTTGAAAGTGAACATAAACTGGAAGACACTTACATCCTTTATATTTACTTCCAATTTCTGAAGGCCTAATCATAAAAACCAAGTATATTCCATGCTTCTCTCTGCAGACTCAGAAAGTAATGTCATTACATATCTGTTACAACATTCCTTATTTGTCCTTACTATCAAGATTACTGCCAGGCATGATGGCTTACACCTGTAATCCCAGCACTTTGGGAGGCCAAGGTGGGTGGATCACCTGAGGTCAGGAGTTCAAGACCAGCCTGACCAACATAGATAAACCCCATCTCTACTAACAATACAAAAATTAGTGGCGCATGCCTGTAATCCCAGCTACTTGGGAGGCTGAAGCAGGAGAATCACTTGAACCCAGCAGGGGGAGGTTGGGACAAGCCAAGATCGTGCCATTGTACTCCAGCCTGGGCAACAAGCGCGAAAATCTGTAAAAAAAAAAAAAAAAAAGAAAGAAAGAAAGAAAAAAGATTACTAAGGATCAAAACAATATTTTATTCTCTACCAGAATAACTTTTTTATGATGACATGAATTGACTTCTAAAAATGTCATGTGACTTCCAACTCTGGACCGCTTAGACAAAAGGTACCAGACATACGTTCCTACCTGAAATAATCCAAATAACCAGATGACAAAAATAAAGCAATGATTTTCAAGACACTGAAAATCAGATAACAAAGAACAGTAATTCCTATAAAGAAGGTCTGCTCTATGATTTCCCTTGATGAACTTCCAGGTTGCAGTGCAGGAAGGGCTGTAGTGCAAGATGGAGCCCTATAGACTCCCTGAATTGAAAAGACAGAGCTCACAGCCCATAAAAGTCAAAGTAGATAGGGTTCACAGGACAGAGTATGAGAGAGGAGTGAGCTTCACTGGGAACTTCTAAAATTTGTGGAAGGCCTCTCTCAAGTATTCAGCAGAGTACTGTCCATTGCTTGAAGAGTGAAGAAACTCCAAATCCTCTCAAAAGGATGAGAAAGTAATGGTGCCTATGTACACTCAAGCCCAGAAATAGGGTCTATTCCCACCAGCCAGACGGGAAAATCTCATGATTCACAAGGAGTTGGGTAGAGTACATAGTAGGATCTTGCTTCAATAGTGAAGAATAGTTAAGTAGACTGAGCACTGCTCCAGTCCACCTAAGAAATTTTAAAAGCAAAACCAGATAGGAATAGACTGTTTCTAAGTAATTTTAACTGATCCCAGAACAAAACTCAAGAATATTTTTGGAATACTAATATATACAATACCCAAACCCAGTTACGTAATTTGTAGAATTCAGCAGAAAACAAAAAGTGAAGCCTCTTGTTTAAAGAGCAGGAAAAAATGTTATTAATGGCATTAAAATATAAAGCTCATTGTTTCTTTCTTTCAGTCTTCTATTACGGTGTGGTTTGTTTGTCATTTAATGTCTTTCTAAGTACAGAAAAATTATAATTTTAAATTATTAGCTGAGATTTTACCATTCATATTCATATTGTGCAATGACAGTTTTAAATACAAATATAAGAACATTTAACTCATAGGCAGAATCATCAACATTACATAATTCTTCCTCAAGCCAGTATATGCAGACAAATGGAAGCCAAATTCAGAAACACTGGAAAAGAAGAGGATCCTACCAAGAATGGAGTCAGCCCAAAAGACCTCTTCCTTAGGTAAAATATACCCTTGGGCATAGGGATCTTCCTTTAGGACCAGAATACACACCCTAACAGCATTTGGTGGCCTTGTTCCCTGATTTGTGGCCTGTATACTCTCTCAGCCCTGGTAACTGCTATATCTCACCTTTTATCAGCTGCCAAACTTAGGTACTACATTAGGTTCTGGGCAAAGCCAGCCAGGCATTTCCACTTCTTAAAGGTTGCTACTACAATCCACAGTGAATGGGTGACTTTCAAGAGTTTTGAAATTTGCTATGCTGGGAGGTACTGGGTACCTGAATTGGGGGTGGATGAGAGGTTCACCCCTTTTAGGCATAACTTCTTCTACCAACACAGGGCATGGATGGCTCCTGCCTTTCCCAGCTTAGAGAAACCCCAGGGTGAACATGGCTGACCTTCCCCTAGGCTAATGCTCAGAGCCCCAGTGTTGTGAATTTTAAAAGAAGTCAAGTATCTAAAATTGATTAATGTGAAGATTCACATTAATGATATTATAAGAATGGGAGGTAGATGCTTTATGCCCCCAAAATTTCTCTGAAGATACCACAAGGATTGTTAGAAAAGTTTTAGAAACATTGCTCTGACCAATGGCAAAGAATCAGGATTCCTAGAAAGAGGCTCTGTACACTGTGTTAAGTCTAAGACTTCCAAGGGAATAGACTCTTCCTCTCTTCTGCATCAGAGGGTAATGTCTACACTTTCCCACATCTTTAATGTGCTTAATTTTTTTACACACTCTGTAGCTGTGCACTAGATATTTTTACCATTAATAGTAGCTGGTTGGACCAAGTGTGGATTGGGCTCTGAGATTGCAAAGGTATCACCAAAAAGATTATAAGGTGATCATGAAAGAGAACGTCTGCCTGTCCAAGGATGAACTGAGCCAATTTGACTCTTATTTTCAAGAGTGAGAACTGAAAACTAATAAAGGAACCAGGCATAAAGTCAAGGTGAAAGCAAGCATACAAAGACAACATGAGGTTAGGTAAGGGCCATGAGGCATCATTGTTAAAGGAAAGATAGGAAATTGGAACTACAAATAACAACTATGTATTAGTGAAAAAAAAAAATAGAGAGAGAATGCAAAATCCATTTGGTCAAGGTAAAAGTAAGATTGTCTATGTTTCCTGCTACTGGAAGAGTCAAACAAATCAGATGTCTTTCAGAATGATTGGTGATGACTTCTAGCCATGAGGTACTGATAGATTTCTACCTACGGAAGAGTGAGGTAGAAGTTGTACATGACCTGTCGACTCCAGGTCATTCAAGGATCTCCTGTGGGTTCAAATGCAATCCTGGCTCTCAGAATATTGGGGAGGTAGTAAGGGTGAGGATATGAAAAAGATTTTTTTTTTCTTATTCCTGTACTCAGGGAAAATATGTTCTCTGGCTTATGATGAAGAACCAGACTCTTTATATTCTCTTATAGAGGACATCAATATTCTTTATAAAGCTAATTCATCCAGAAGCTTATGATTAAAATCTCTGTCATGTCTCATTTTGGCACCAGGCTGCCCAACTCCAGGCAGTATCTTTTCACACTTTGAATCTAACTATTGTAGATTAGACATGGTTCTTATGCAAACCTCCACAGGAGGTCTTCATGTACAGCACATGGTGGTCACAAGTGGGAAGAGGAGTTAGAGATTGGTGTTAGGCATCTGAGAAGTGGAAAGGAAGATAAGAAGTTAGCAGAATTGCTCATCTATACAAGTTGATGCTGCCCACTTAATTAATGTTATCCAGGGCTATCTCAGACTACTTTATAGCTTATTTCCTGTATTCTAGTCACATTGGCCTTTTTCTGTTTTCTGGAATCTGCCATGTTCCTTCCTGCTTTAGAGACTTGAAGTAGTCTTGATCCTGCCCTGGATGTGATTCTCCTCTTTCAACCAGTGAACTGCTACTCATTCTTCAAATCATAGCACGAGAAAGTATTCCCTCAGATTAGAATTTCTGTTACAGCCACCACCACTCTTTTCTAGGTCAGACACCTTGTTTCATTCTTCCAAGACATTTGTCTCCATTTGCAATTGTACATTAATTAGTGAGACTTTAAAAAAGTTAATATTTGTCATTAGATTTTAAGCTAAATGACAAGAGAGATGTTGTCTACGTGTTTGTTCACCATTGCATTCCTAGGACTCAAAATGTATTTGTTCAAAGAAGAAAGGAAGGAAAAAGAGAGGTGCAAGAAAGCTAAGAGAGGCACAGACAGCAGATAGATACATTATAGACTACATCAATTATAACTATGTCATTACAGATAAAGGATTGGGAGCCAAGCAGGGAAAAGATGGTCCTCTTACTCATTCACTTGGGTTATTGTAGCATAGTCTGTGGTACCAGAAGGCAATAATTAAGGAGAATCTTGGTTCTGCCGTAGCACTCTCAGACAACTAAAATGCTCATTTAGTCAAAATTTCTCTTTATCAATTATTTCACAATCTTTGCTATTTTTTTTTGGAAATCACCATTTAATAATCATTAAATCATATTTAGGTGTATTGATAGCAATATATGTCATGATAACTGAGCCATTAATATTTGAAGCTGTTACAGATTTAGACTGCATTCTCCCAAATCTCACATTATTTACTATTTGTTCATAACATTTGGTGAAACACTTGTTTTGGAAAAACACAATATGTTTTTATTAGATCCATCTTTTTTTCTTTCAATACAAATCCATTTAGGGATATTTTATAAAATAATATTTTTCATAAGAGAGCCTCTAATGACTTGTTTAGAGTCGTCACAAGCCTTCAAGTTTCAATGTTTCCTACATAATATAGCAACTTTGTTTTCAATTACCTGATCTCCTACCGCCTCATGCTATAGAAGATGACATCAAAGCAATGAGGTTTTTCTTTTTTTGTATTATTGTACCAACGCAAATTACAGAGTGATATTTTCAGTGTGAAAAGACTAACAGCACTTTTAATTCTAGTCACCCACAGTGACAGTAAAGATAGTAGTGGCTGTGTGGATGTTCTAGAGACCAGGTTGTCAAGGCCAAAATATTGGCTCTATCATTATTAGCTTAATAATCTAGGGGAAGTTGCTTAACCACTCTGTAATTTGTTGATCTATAAAATAAGTATAGTAATAGCATTAATCTCCAGGACTGATTTAGTAAATGATATGATTTGGCTGTGTCCCTACCCAGATCTCATCCTCCACTGTAGCTCCCATAATCCCCACATGTTGTGGGAGGGATCTGGTGGGAGGTAATTGAATCATGGGGGTGGGTTTTTCCTGTGCTGTTCTCTTGATAGTGAATAAGTCTCAGGAGATGTGATGGTTTAATAAAGGGCAGTTCCCTGCACTTGCTCTCTTGTCTACCACCATGTAAGACTGCAAAAAAATAAATAAATAAGAAAAACCCATTTTCTGAGGAGAAATTCAAGCTGGCTGCAGAAATTTGCATACCAAATGTTAATTGCCAAGACAATGGAGAATACGTCTCCAGGACATGCCAGAAATCTTTACAGCAGTTCCTCCTATCACAAACCAGGAGGCCTAGGAGGAAAAAATTGTTTAGTAGGCTGGGCCCAGGGCCTTGCTGTTTTGTGCAGTCTTGAAACATGGTGCCCTGCATTCCAGTCATGGCTAAAAGGGGCTAATGTACAGTTCAGGCTGTTATTTTAGAGGCTAAAAGTCCCAAGCCTTGGTGGCTTACACATGGTGTTGGACCTGTGGGTTCAAAGAAGTCACAAATTGAGGTTTGGGAACCTCCACCTAGATTGCAGAGAATGAAAGGAAATGCCTGAATATCCAGGCAGAGGTGTGCTGCAGGAGCAGAGTTGTCATGGAGAACCTCAGCTAGGGCAGTGTAGAGGTGAAATATGGGGTTGAAGCCCCCACACAAAGTTCCTACTGAAGTACTGCCTAGTGGAGCTGTAAGAAGAGGACCACCATCCTCCAGACCCTAGAATGATAGATCCACTGACAGTTCGCATTGTGAGCCTGGAAAATCCACAGACACTCAATATCATCCCATGAAAAAAGCCAGGAGAGGATTGTATCCTGCAAAGCCACAGGAGGCAGAGCTGGCCAAGACTATGGAAACTCACTTCTTGCATAAGCATGCCCTGGAAGTGAGACATGGAGTCAAAGGAGATCATTTTGGATCTTGAAGATTGTATTGCCCTGCTCAGCTTCAGAATTGCATCTGGCCTATAACCCCTTCATTTTGGCCAATTTCTTCCATTTGTAATGGGTGTATTTACCCAATGCCTGTAGACCCATTCTATCTAGAAAGTAACTAACTTGCTTTTGATTTTACAGGCTCATAGGCATAAGGGACTTGCCTTGTGTCAGATGAGACTTTGGACTGTGGACTTCTGAGTTGAGGCTGAAATGAGTTAAAACTTTGGGGGACTGTAGGGAAGACATGATTGGCTTTAAAATGTAGGGACATAAGATTTAGGAGGGGTCAGGGACAGAATAATATGGTTTGGCTGTGTCCCTACCCAAATTTTAAGTAGAATTGTAGCTCCCATAATCCTCACATGTCATGGGAAAGACTTGATGGCAGGTAATTGAGTTATGGTGGAGGGTTGTCCCCATGCTGTTTCATGATAGTGAATAAGACAGGTGAGATTTGATGGTTTTATAAAGGGCAGCTCCCCTGCACAAGCTCTTTTTCCTGCCACCATGTAAGATGTGCCTTTTCCCTTCCTTCACCTTTTACCATGATTGTGAGGCCTCCACAGCTATGTGGAACTTTAAATCTATTACACCTCTTTTTCTTTATAAATTAGCCAGTCTTTGGTATTTCTTCATTATAGTATGATAATAGACTAATACCATAAATATTTCATAAGTTAATACATTTGAAAAGCTTAGGACAGTGACTGACACAAAGCAAGGGACTCAGTAAATATTGTTATCTTCATCATTATTAATCATACATAAAATGGTGCCTGGACATAAGACAAATTTTCATAAATAAACTAAAATTATGTTGGATGGATATAACATAAAATTTGATGGCATATTTGAGGAGTTTTCTTTCAATCTTGTGCTACGTGCAATAATATTTAACTTAGATTCGGGAGCACACAGTTGTTGAATGCTAACTAATTTATTGCAATTCATAGAACCATTTGAATTTTAGTTTCTCCTTTCTCAAATGAAAAATGTAATTTATCCTCTCTTTCATAAAGACTTGGGAGAACCAAGTAAAATAATATCTATGAAAACACTCTGTGTACTGTAAAGCTCTATGCAAATTATAGGTGTTATCAAAATAACTTAACTTCAATTACTCGAACAAACATTGAGCGATTGCACCTTCAGTTTGGAATGACTTTATCCTCCAAATCACCAAAGTGACAGTTGTTTCTCTTCCTTGTACAGCCACCAATTAATTGTGTAACTTGGGAAAAGTCACATACTTTCTCTATGCCTCAGTTTCCTCATGCAAAATAAATTCTTGGAGTTAGTTCATCTCTAAGGTACCTTCCAGTTCTTACATTCTAGAATATTAATTAATCCATGTGATAATCTCTGATAGATTTTCAAAGAATACAGAGGGGTTAGTATCACATAGGGTGTTTCTAAAGCCAGCAGTAAAAGTAAATTTTTACTTGAGTTCTTGAGTTTCATCAATTTTGATAGTCAAAAGGATACACACCAAAAATTTATTCGGGAAGCCTCTTTGGCAGCCATTTCAGGCTCTGATTATACTCCAAGATTTGACCAGCGCCTAGACAACAGAGCTAGTTTAATAAGTCTCCAACAAGTTTCATATATTGGAGGAGACTAATAAAGCCATTCTTATATTTTATTCTTGGATTGCTAAAGATGTGTAGTCCCCTTGATGCTTCCCTCATGGAATTAAAACCAGTTCTTATTTAGAGCTACTGAAGCTATATTCATGGGAGCTCATTATGTGCTAATCCCCCCAGAACAGTATTTCTGTCTGAACCTTCAGGTGGTAGGCAACTTGAATGAGGAAGTTAAATATTGCTGGCTGCCCTGCTGAAGCTTGGCTGGGCCTTCCACAGTGTATGGGGTAAGTCATTTGGGGACTTGAGGCTCTCGGTTGTCCTCTTAGAATAGTTGGAGCAATTACTTTAGCAGCAAATATGGACTAATCATTTTGAAATTCCAGTTTAAGTCCACAGCCTTTTTGAGTTACACAAGCACTAAAATGACCACAAGAGATTCATGTCTCAGAGCCTGGTGACAGCCCACAGCCCAGCATGGCTGGCAAATCTTTCAGTGCCACAAATGTGTAAAAGTGCTTTTCTTTGCTTCTCCATTCTAAAAGCGTATTGCTAGTGCTCCAAGTAGTTTTTATGGTGAAGGCTATACAAAAACAGTAACTCTAAACTCAAAAGGAATACCTTCAATTCTGAGTAATTTTTAATAGCAAAGAGACAGCCAGACATATTATTTAGCTTTGATAAGACTCATCACTCATGACTCTGAACATACTAGATATGTCATTTGATTCATAAACTCATTAGTGAGTCCTATGTCTAGAAGAATAACTTCAGTACCCACTGTTACAGTACACAATATTGAACAGGGATGTTAAAGTTAATTACAACCACTTCAATAATGGAGCCCTCCTCTAACTTAGAAAATATTATGGTAGTCTCATTATCATGAGGGAAGCATCTAGTAATATACATGCAAGGAGGTTAAGTGCGCATTTCTGCTGGTTTTCTGGAAAGGAATAATTCTTGTTTTAGGCATGAAAATGGGAACTGGGAAGTAGCCCTAAAGCACCAGAAATGGGTATTTCAAGGTTCCGCTGGAGCAGTGAAAAGTAGCGTGGGGCTTTCAGATGGGGGCTGCTAAAAATTCATTTTACATCTTCAGAGCACTTCCACGAACCCTCCCCGACAATTCAGTAACCCATAAAAATACACTTTTTATAACTCTGATTAAGTCTCACCTATATGACCCAAGGGTTGTTTTACTACATTTTCTGTTCTTTAATTATTTCTTGAACTATTTTTATTTTTTTCTCTAGAGCATGGGCAGCTTTTGAGAGGGAATATTTTATGCCTCCTGTGTAGCCTTATGCAGTGGTGCTGAGCACATTCTTTGAAACAAGGCAGTGTAAAAGAAAAGTATCTTGGGCCCCCAAAATCACTAAGCTAAGGGAAAGATTCAAGCTGGGAACTGCTTAGGGAAAACACTCCTTTCATTCTATTCAAAGTCACTCCTTTTTTCACTGAGATAAATGTATATCTGATTGCCTCCTTTGGAAAGTCTAATCACAATCTTTAAAAAATGTAGCCATTTATCTCTCACCTATGTGTGACCTGGAAGTCCTTCCCTGCTTCAGGTTTTCCCAATTTTTCTTTGAGCTTTCCTGCCTTTCTGGACTGAACCAATGTTCATTTTACACATGTGGATTGATGTCTCATGTCTCCTTAAAATGCATAAAACCAAGCTGTACTCTGAACACCTTGGGCACATGTCATCAGAACTTCCAGAGGCTGTGTCACAGGTGTGCATTCTCAACACTGGCAAAATAAACCTTTTAAATAGTTGAGCTCTGTCTCAAATTTTGGAGATTGACATTTGGTAACCATGGAGGAATTCAGAGTGATGATGCCCCTGATCTTTGACAAATCTCCATTGGGTTTGGTACCAACATTAGCTAACTTTATAGCTCAAACAAATAGGAAAATTTGCTGAGGTCTAAGAGCATTCCCTTCAGAGAATCCCTTATCTCCCCAAATTTGGTCAAGATCTAAAGTTTATTTTGTTGTACAACTCCTCTCTTTTTTTCAGGTTTTAATTTCTTCCAAAAAGGAAGGCAAGGTTTTCTGTTTCCATGATGATGGAAGGCATCCATCCTTCTAGGATGTTAGAGAGCAGTCTACAGCCTGAGACCCATCTCTAGGTACGTAACTGAATTGGGGTTTGTCTTGGCTAAAGTTAAAAATAAACAGAGACAGCTGGTCTCTGTTTTCAGATGACATGATAGTATATTTAGGAAACCCCATTGCGTTAGCCCCAAAATTCCTTAAGCTGATAAGCAACCTCAGCAAAGTCTTAGGATACAAAATCAATGTGCAAAAATTACAAGTCTTCCTATACACTAAACATAGACAACTAGAGATCAAAATCATGAGTGAATTCCCAATCACAATTGCTACAAAGAGAATAAAATACCTAGGAATAAAACTTATAAGGGACATGAAGAACCTCATCAAGGAGAACTACAAAACACTGCTCAAGGAAATAAGAGATTACACACAAAAAAAGGAAAAAAAATTCCATGCTCATGGATAGGAAGAAATAATATCATGAAAATGGCCATACTGCCCCAAGTAATTTGTAGATTCAATGCTATTCCCATCAAGCTACCACTGACTTTCTCCACAAAATTAGAAAAAACTACTTAAAATTTCATATGGAACCAAAAAAAAAGCCCATATAGCCAAGACAATCCTAAGCAAAAACAACAAAGCTGAAGGCATTATGCTACCTGATTTCAAACTGAAAGACCAATTGATGTCACTCCATACAGCAGTCTGATAGCTAAGGGCCTGCTTTTTTTTTTTTCCACCATGACAGCCTGGGTTTGGTTTCTAAGTCAAGCCCTTTCTGTTTTTATACTTAGTACTTCTGAAATAACAGCAGTTTGTCCTAGCTGAAATACAGTAATGAGATTTAAAAGGATTTTTTTAAAGGAGCTCAATGGTTAAATGTCAGCTTAACTAAAAAGCTAACGTTCAAGATGTGTATATGTGTATGTGCATATGTCTATGTTTGTATTTGAAAGACCTTCATAATTTTCTTTTTTGCATGTTTGTTTTTCTCTCCTAGGACCTTGTCCTTTTTCTGAGCATTTTTGTTTCTTCTCAGTCGACTGAATTGTGGTTTCACTTGATTTTTTGGCTAAAATATTTACTGTAATAGAGGCTACTCTTGGGTTTTCAAGGAAGAGTGTAGTTTAGACACTTAGAAATGTCTTTGTTTAAAAAAATGTTTAAGTGCACTGTAAAAGCATCACATGGTCTACTCTCATAATAATTCGTTCTTTTTGGAGATCCAGGATTCAGTGTGGCCTCTGCCCAGAGCTCACAGTTCCAGTTAAAAAAAAATAAGTACTCCCTATCTAAATAAAATTGGTCACCTTATACAATCCAATGATAAATTCCTGTAATTTGTGTTTGATTGGGTATCCATCTTTAATCTCTCTTTAGCATCATCAGACTTTTTCTCTCTGTACCTTAACATGTAAATTTTGCTATTTTACTTTCATCTGAGTTGTTTCCTTTAATATGCAAATTTAAGGCTATTTAACTGACAGCTGCCTACATTTGTGAAATAGTTTATCAAGAATATGAAAATCCAATACAGGAAAAAAAAGTTTTTATGAATCTATAGGATTTACTTCTATAGGCATGACTAAAAAAATCTATGTATTTATGTGTTGTGAACACAATGTTCTACTACTGAAAATATATAAAAGAACTCTAATTAATTGGCTCAAAGAAAAATAAAAGCACTTAAATCAAGTGCTTTATCAGAAAAAAAAGAAAAGACTAGTCAAATACTTGTTCAAGTTAACATAAGTAGAATCTTTAACAAATAAGCTAGCTTTAAAATCATTGGCAAAGTAATGTTAGAAATGTCTTAAAAATTGCCAGCATACATTTTTGTTAGCATTTATTAATCAAGCAATTTTGTATTTATCCCTGCCAAACACCATAAGGTGTCAAAATTTGGCATAGGGATTACAAAACTATAAACCCAGCCCAAAAATGGATTGATTTTTGCTAGTGTAATTTTTAATAAATAAGACATTGATGTAGGTTTAATGAAAATAGCTGCATCTTGAATTTAGTAAGATTACAGTAACTTCTAATCCTGTGGCTTTAGGCAATCTATTACACAGTCAGTAAGGAGGTTTGTTTGGGGTAAGGAATGTTATAGTCTTTCTTTAAAGGGAAACTATGAACAAAGTTTCTCCCAATGTTACCTTGGCCTATGCCCAGGAATGAACAAGGACAACTTGGAAGTGAAACGCAAGATGGAGTCAGTTAGGTCAAATCTGTTTCAGTGTCTCAGTTATAATTTTTCAATGGTGGTTTTGTACCATTAAATCATGACTATCACAGTTTTCATGAATAATCTATGTAAACAATTAAAATAATTAGATAAATGTAATGGAATAATACTTGTAGAAAAACAAGTTAAAATTAAGAATATAGTTATATTAAGTTAAATAATAGATATTTCATTATTTGTGCATTTTTCAGTAAAAATATATTATAGGAAAACTATTTTTCTTTAAAAAAAAGTGTCCTTTTTTAAAAGGGTGAAAATTTTTGTCTAATTCAAGTCTTATTTAAAGGTTATATATAAAGCAAAGAAAAGAAATCAGGAAATAACAGAGATGTAAAGAAAGTTATACAAATAAATATGTATTTTTTTCTTGTAGAAAACTTAAAGAGAAATAATTTTAAATGAGAAAGAATCTTTTATGGTAAATTTAGACCTAGAATAAAATGACTGGCTGTTTAAGAAAGAGGGATGTTTACGACAAACCAGAAAGTCTAAGAATGTCATGAATGGTCTGTGTAAATCACAGTAAGAGGACTTATAATGATTGACTTGTCTATAATTAAAGAAAAATTGTAATGGTCTTTCCAAAATTTAGGTTTGATGTGAAAAAATACTTCTACACTAAATAATAGGTTAAAACAATAATATTTTCTTAAGGGATTAATTTATTCTTAATAAATTATATTTTTAATTTTTAAGCCAAAGTTCAATTTTTATTGCATCGCTCCATTTTCAGTTTTCTCTTCCTTGTAAAGAGAGTAAAATAGTAATATTCTCCTTCAATTCATTTTCAACTTGTGTAAGTATTTTTTTCCTTGAGTTCTGTTGTAGTGGCCTGATGCTAACAATGTTTTCTTAAAGGGTTAAAGGAAATGTTTTCTTCCAATATAATATTCTGTGCAGAGCAGAACGTCTTTTGTCTTTTGGTAGCTGGCCTAACAGATTAATCTTTTATCAAAACAGTTCTTATGACATTATTATTATTTTTTTGCTTATAAAAAACATTAAATTTTTTAAAATTAAGGTTATTATATCCATGTATCTCTCTGTATTTGCTTTTAAAGTACTTGTAACATTGAGTTACAGGGCTTTAACTTCAGGTCTAAAAAGGACACCAGGTCCTGCAAAATTTGAAACACTGACGTCAATTAAAGCCCCATCTTCATGCCCCATAGAAGATCCCAATCAACATAAACTGTATTCCTGAGACACGGCCAGAAATTAAAGCTATTTTAACTCAAGGCCCAGGTACTATCATGGAAGAGGTGGGAGTGTGAGATTTTAGGAGCTAATTTTAAAAGATAAAATAAATTCAGTTTCTCTATAAAGTAATTATTAATGTTAAAGGCACACAGATGCAAGACCACCATATTAGCCCCTGTGTCAAATTAACAAGGTCTTCTTCAACCATTAACCAACTCTTTAGTATAGGTTATAAAGGTTATAAAAGGCTTATGGAAGTTATATCTTATGGTCAAGATTAAAATTTTACAGTTGTATGTAAAATTTTGAAACACAAATCTAATTGAGTTCCTGCTGTTTTTATTAGAGCTTATAGTTTGGAATATTAAGTCTTCCCTCTCAAAAAGTGAAGGTTTATGCCACATTTGAAATCCTTGAATTATCACTTTGCTTAAGTGAATGATTTATTTTACAATGGCCTGTGATCCCATTTTGTAATATCAAGCGTTTTAAACCTATGATATTTGACAATCTTTCCAAAATCAAATTATGCATTATACAGTTTTCTGATCTCATTAATTCTTTAAGATATTAGGTTCTGGGAAGTCAAAAAATGACATAATTTGGCTTATTTGGTATAAAAATTATGCAGAAACATTGTCAAAATGAAATGGTGATTGGTTTTCTTTAGGCTATATTTGTACAAATGTGTTATTAGTATGTATTCCAAAATTACGGGAAACTCCTATAATTGTGATATAATTTAGTGCACATTATTAGTAAAAATTTTAGTTGTTATGGTAAACTATTGTGTGCCACAGAGTTAACAGATTTTCTTGTCAATTGTATTTTTGACTATGGCTGCCCTTAAAATTTGTCATCCATAGACAATTTTCTTCTTTTGGTCCTTCTCTAGAAGGTGGTTTTATAATCAGCTATAAAACTCTAACAGGTGCTTTTGAATACAAGTTTCTGCTAACTTTGGAGACTGTGACATCAGAATAGAGGAAAAACTTTCTGGACACATTTAGAGCTAAAATGTCCATGACTATCAAGCAGAACAGGAATTAACTGCATGGACAAATGTAATTTTTGTTGTTTACTTTTTGCTTAAAATGTTGCTGGTCCTTTGTTTTGTTTTTCAGAGTCTTGGAATTTTTAAGCCATTGACAGCTTTTAACAATTTAGTAACTCCTATGAATAAAATTTGCAGCATATTTCTTTCTGTTAGCCTAATTTCTCCAGAATTTATAGACTACTTGTGAGTATTTTTAACTTAGGGCAATATGGTTATTTGCATTAGTGAAATAAGAATCTATTTTCATTTGTAACAGGACACAATTGGAAGAACTGGTTGTTTTACTATGGCTTTGACTGGAATGGTGTGATTTTCTTTAAGGAATCAAATTTGACTTATGTAGCCAAGAAAAGCCACTGGGAAAACTGACCTCATATTTCATGTACACAGTCCCTGTAGAGGGTTTCTGATCTGTGGTAAGCAAAGAATACTACCTCTGACAGGCCCAGGAGCCCCAGGTTTATACTGAAACCTCAAGAGGAGAGGATCACCCAACTCAGATATTTACTTGTACAAATTCATGGCTGGGCTGGGCTTTAAAAATGTCTTATCTGAGGTCCCTTCTATGGAACAAAGTTCCATAAAAGGCAATTTAAAAACCTATATAAAAAGTATTCTTGCTGTACTATATACAAATAATTAGGCCAAGTATAATAAAGCAAACCAGTCTTACCATGAATTTTCTTTAGCAAAAATGGGAACCCACAAAGAGAGAAGTTATGTTTCAAAAATTATAGTACACCTGTTGTTAGAGTCCAGTCTTACCCAATGTTTTTCAAATTTTATTATTTTCTACAATTTGAACAGAATTCTAATTTTTCTTAGCTATGAGTCTTCTAAATAATGTTTTCAATTCTTTTTTTTTCCTTTTTTTCCTAATGTGGAGTCACTGAAAACTAAGCTGTGCTTTTGTAAAGCCCTGTGAATTGACGCTAGGCAACTTAAACTTCAGAGGAAAATAACAGCAACCTATTTACATACATAAGCCACTTTCATAACTGCTTACTGATGTATAGACTTCAGAGTAATGGGGCCTATATCAATTTTCCAGGATTGTCCTTTGATTTGTTGTTGTTTTCCTTCCTCTCTCCCCCTATTTTCTCTTCATAGGACATTAGACTTCACAACTTTCTAAAAATGAGCTTTCCTTGTAACTCTGGAACTACCTGTACAGGAGCAAATCATTGTAGCCATGAGAGATCAGATAAAACCTGAGCCCAGAGCCTCATTTTCTTTAAATACTCTTTCTCCTAAATATTTTAAAAAAGAAAAGGGAGGCAATGTGAAAGAAAAATATCTTGGGACCCCCAAATCACTAAGATAAAGGGAAGATTCAACCTGGAAACTGCTTAGGGAAAACCTGCCTCTGTTCTATTCAGTCACCCCTCTGCTCACTGAGATAAATGCATGTCTAACTGCCTCCTTTGGAAAAGCTAATCAGAAACTCCAAAAATGCAACACTTTGTCTCTCACCTATGTGTGATCTAGAAAACCCCTCCCCACTTTGAGTTGTTCTGCTTTTGCTTCAAGTTGTTCCGCCTTTCCGTACTGAACCAATGTCGATTTTACATATGTTGATTGAAGTCTCATATCTCCCTAAAATGTAGAAAATCAAGCTATGCTCTGACCACCTTAGACACATGTCATCAGGACCTCCTGAGGTTGTGTGTCGGGTGATGTGTCCTCAATCTTGGCAAAATAAACTTTTTAAATTAACTGGTAACTGTCTCAAATTATTAGGGTTCACAGTAAATTCTGAATAAAGCTCTTCTGGGTGACTGCTTTTCTTTATACGTATAACATACAAGCTATATCTAAGTAAATAATCTAGGAAGTTTATTTAAGTTTGAAATTCTAATTTCTGGATGAATTCTTATTCAGATTTGGCTTTTCTGATAGAATTTACTCAGAAGAAAAAAGAGAAGCTGCTGTTTTCTGGGGTCATTTGATTTTACAATCTGCTTCTTCCTGAAACAATGACGTGGAAACTTTTTTATCTGACAGGATTTCTGAATGCTAAAAACTTGCATACAATTGTATTTAATATAAAACATCCTCTTTTCTGGAGAGGACATTTTTATTCTAATTCTGTGCTAGTTGGTGCAAGATTACATTACCACATCAGTTAGTGCACTGTAAGGTATTCTGTTACTGGCTGGATCTCAGTGTCTGAGAGTAAATGGCAAACTGAATGTCATCCAGTTCGCAAGATTCTAATCATGACCGGCTGGTGTTTATAGGTCTTATGCCAATAAAGGAGTTCAAAAATGACAAATATAACTGGATCAGAGAGCATTTGGCTCCCACTCACTATCAATTAGAAACAAAATTATAGATTCCGGATTTTTTTTCTAAATTGATGTGTAATTCAAATTTCTATATCCCTCCAAACAATCTCTGCAATGCATTAAGAAGAGGTATCATTTGAAAATTCATTCAGGATGAGGAGTGAAGGCAACTTTATTTTCTCACTGCATTTCTAGATTTTTGCAGTCTTCCTTTCCAAAGTTTAATATTTTCCTCTTAATAAAAACAGACTTGAGTGAAGAAAACAAATTTTTAACCTGACTTCCAAAGGCACAGTGCAATATGAAGAAAAATGGGTGAAGGATTTGAGCCCTTTGTGAACAATTATGACAAACTAAGTTTTGTGGAATGCTTCAACTCCTTTCTTTTGTATTGTTACCTACAAAGCCAGTCCCCCAAAAGATAGTCTTTCCCTATTTGGTGCTGCAAAGTCAATACATAAAATTGAAAATTAGTGCCAAGAAATGAGGGGTTTATTTAATGGCCATGGAATTGAGAAGTGAGAATATGGTTCACAAACCAAGTTCTCCACTAGTGAGGGGCGAGGGAGTTAAAATATAGGATTTCTCTAATGAAGGAGTTGGACATTAAAAGCAAGGGGGGAATATTTATGTCTTTCCTAGAAATTGGCATTGAACTTCCCAGAACCTGAGTGTTACCTTCCTTTTTGTCCTTTCCTAACTTCTTCTGGTCACTGTCATGGAAATTGTCAATTGTCATGGCATTGGTGAGAATAAGATTTAGCATGGAAATTAGGTTATAATGAAGCCTGAGGTCTTTGTGTAGTCATTTGACTTGCTATCTTAGTTCTAAACAGTCTCAGATGGTCTGGTTGCCAAGCTAACTTTTTATTGCAGGTGTCATGCTTCTTAAAAATAAGCAGAGTTAGGGCAGGGTGGAAATTCAGCTATGTCATATAGGCATTACACTGGGTAACAATATCAATGACTGGTTAAAATTTAGTGATATATTTTAACTGTTAATAAACCTAGTCCTATGTGTTATGGAGGCACACTTAAAGAATATAAGATTTAGTTTCTTTCCCTGCAGAACAAAATAATGAGTTTTGAGAGAGCAAAGAGGAACATTTAAAGACAAGCTAATCAATAAGTGCAGATTCATATTTGGCACTGGGGAATGAATGTAAATGGAGTTCTTAGTGAGCAGAAGGGGGATAAATCATGGAAGGCTTTTAAAATATCTATTGAATTTCTTACTTTCTATCCAAACAGATCACCAGGACCCTAGTCCAGTTGGCCACTATTTCACATGGGCTACCAAAAAAGACGCCTAACTGGCTTCAATTCCCTTTGTTCTGTATTCCTATTGATTCCCCACATTGTAGTCTAACTAACTTTTCTACAATACAAATTTTATACATTTGTCACTCCCATTCAAAAGCCCTTAGAGAGCTTCTCATTTCTTCCAAGATAGAGTTTCAACTCCTCATCATCTGCCTCTCACTAAACCTCAAAAAAAAATTCTTTACTTGTATGATCATAAAACGCCTATTCTTCCTTATGTCTTATTATTCCAATTTTTCATATTTACTTAATAAATATTTATTGAACACTTACTATGTGTCTGTTTTACATGCTGTTTACAAAACACTGTTTTACATGCTGAAGATACAACAGAAATAAAAACATTTAAAAAACATTCTACCCTCACTAATATTACATTCAAGTGAACAGAGGAAGAACATTAAAAAATACTAATTAACTAAAGTAATTAAGTTCCCATATGGTTATACAGTCTGTGTAGAAAAAGCATGGAAGAGGCATTGAGAGCATCAGTATAAAAGGGTTACAATTTAAAGTAAAGCATGGCTAAAGAGGTGACACTTAACAAAAGACTTAAAAGGGGTACACTTATGTAGGTGAAGTGCATTCCAGGAACAGGGAACTGCAAGTTCAAAGCCTCTTGGGCAAAATATTTTTTTGTTATATGTAAGAAAGAGCAAGGGGCCAGTGTGGTTGGAGTAGCCTGAGTGAGGGTGACAGTAATAGGTGAGATGCTTAGAGAAGGGGCAGTTTGTATAGGACCCCATAGGCCGTTATGAGGACTTGGCTTCTCTTCCTAGTGAACTGGCAAGCCATCACACATTTTGACAAAAAAAATGATATGATCTGACTTGCCTTTTAAACCTTGTTTCAGAATGGTGGAGCAAGATGGTGGAATAGAAAGTTCCACCAATCATCCACCTCAGAAAGACACCAATGTAACGATTATCTATGTAGATAAAACACTTTCAGATGAACCAAAAATCAGGTGAGAACTTACAGCACCTGATTTTAGTTTCATATTGCTGAAAGAGGCACTGAAGAGATAAAGAAAACAGTCCTGAATCACTAATGCTACCCTTCTCCTACCCCCTGCAGTGGTGTTGCGGTGCCTCGAGCATCTTTGGGCACTGAGTGAGGGAGAACACAGAAATTGTAAGACACTGAACTCGGTGCTATCCTGTTAGAGCAGAAAGGAAAGTCAGACCAAACTCAGCCGATGCCTGATTAAAGAAGGATAATTTAAACCAGCCCTAGCCAGAGGGGAATTGCTGATCTTCGTGGACCATAGTGGAGGGCTAAAGTGCTCTGTGTCTCCAAGTTCACTTGAAAGGCAGTCTAGGCCATAAGGACTGCAAATCTTAGATGAGTCCTACAGCTGAATTAGGCCCAGAGACAATGAACTGGATGGGTTGGTCGGGGGTGTGCAACATACTGAGACACCAGCTGGGGAAGCCAAGGAAATGCTGGCATCATCCCTCCCCTAACCCCAGGTAACACAGATCATGGCTCCAAAAGAGACCCCTTCTGCTTGAGGAGAGGATAGGGAAGAGTAGGGAGGACTTTGTAATACATCTAAGATACCAGCTCAGCCATAGCAGGATAGGGCACTGGACAGAGTTGTGAAGACTCCACTCCACTCCATGCCCTAGCTCCTAGATGACATTTCTAGACACACTCTGGGCCAAAGAGAAAGATGCTGCCTTGAAGAAAAGGACCCAGTCCTGGCATGATTCATCACCTGCTAACTGAAGAGTCCTTAATCTCTGAATAACTAGGACTGACATCCATTTATTACATCTTGAGTGAGGCTCTGAGTCTCACTGGCTTTAGATGAGGCTCAGGACATTACCAGCTGTGGTGGCTATGAGGCAAAACTTCTGCTTGAGAAAAGCAGGAGAAAAGCAGAGGAGACATCGTCTTGTACCTGAGATAGCAGCTCAATCACAGTGGAGTAGAGCAACAAGCAGGCTCTTGATGTCCCCAGTTTCAGAGCTTGACTCTTGGATGACATTTCTGTACCTGCCCTGGACCAGAGAGGAGCCTGCTGCCCTGGAGGTAAGTCTCAGGCCAAGCAGCATTAACCACAAGCTGATTTGAGAGCCCTTGGGCCTTAAGGGAACATCACTAGTAGTCTGCCTGTACTCTTCTTAGCCTGGGATGACAGTGGCTATGGGGTGAGACTGCTTTGCCTTTGGGAAGGGGAAGGAAGAGTGGGAAGGACTGCATCTTGTGATTTCAGTGCGAGCTCAGCCACAGTAAAAGAAAACATTAGGTTGACTTCTAAGGTTTTTGACTCTAGTCCCTGACTCACAGAGGACATTTCTGCACCATCCCAGGGCACTGGGGAGCTCATCATACTGAAGAGATGGAAACAGCCCTGTCTGGCTTTGCCACCTGCTGATTGTAGAGCCTCAAGGCCTTTAGAGCTCATAGGCAGTATCCAGAGAATGGTTACAGCAGGCCTTAGGCAAGACCCAGTGCTGTGCTGGCTTCAGATCAGTCTCAGCACAGTCATAGTCATGGTGGCCCCAGGGGTGCTTGACTCACTCCAATCCCAGCTTGGGGTGGCTTAAAACAGAGAGAGAAAGAGAAAGAGAGAGTCTCTATGTTTGGAAAAAAGGAAAGAAAGAGAACAAGAGTCTCTACCTGGTAATCCAGAGAATGCTCCCAGATCTTGTCCAAGATCATCAAGTCTTCAAGAACCATAGCATTACTAGGCTTGCTTATCTCCCCCTAAAGAAAATACAGCTTAGATCACAACACCCAAGTCATTTCAAGTATCTGAAAAGCCTGCCCAAGAACCATGACTACAAATAAGCTCAGATAGTAAAGACTGCAATAAATGTCCAGAAACTGATGAATATCTACCAGCATCAACACTATCCAGGAAGATATGTCCTCACCAAATGAACAAAATAATGCATTGGGGACCAATCCTGAGGAAACAGAGATATGTGACCTTTCAGACAGAGAATTCAAAAGTGCTGTGCTGAGGAAAATCAAAGAAATTCAAGACAACACAGAGAAATAATTTAGAATTCTTTTGGATATGTTTAACAAAAATATTGAAATAATTAAAAAGAATTCAACAGAAATTCTGGGGATGAGAGAATGCAATTGGCCTACTAAAGAATTCATCATGGTCCTTTCATAGCAGAACTGATCAAATAGAAGAAAGAATTAATGAACTTGAAGACAGATTATTTGAAATTATGCAGTCAGAGGAGGAGACAAATAACAAGAACTACAAAGCACAACTACGAGATCTATAAAATAGCCTTAAAACAGCAAATGTAAGAGTTGTTGAACTTAAATAACTGGACTTTACTGAACTTAAATAACTTGGCCTTAAAGAAGAGGTAAATAAAGAGATAGGGGTAGAAAGTTTATGAAAAGAGACAATAACAGAGAACTCCTTAAACCTAGTGAAAGATACTGATACTGAAGTACAAGAAGGTTATAGAACCCTAAACAGAACTCATAAGAGACTACCTCAAGAAACTTACTAATCAAACTCCCAAAAACCAAGGAAAAGGAAAAGATCTTAAAAAGAGCAAAAGAAAATAAACAATTGACACAAATGGACCTCTAATACATCTGGTAGCAGACTTTTCAGTGGATGCCTTACAGGTCAGGTGAAAGGGACTTGACATATTTAAAGTGTTGAAAGGAAAATAAACAAAAACAAAAACATTTACCCTAGGATAGAATATCCAGCAAAAATGCCCTTTATACATGAAGGAGACATAAAGATAGTCCAAGGCAAACAAAAGTTGAGGGATTTCATCAATTACATATCTGTCTTATAAGAAATAGTTAAGGGAGCACTTCAATCAGAAATAAAAGGACATTAGTGAGCAATAAATGATCACCTGAAGGTATAAAACTCATTAGTAATAGTAAGAACTCAGAAAAACACAAAACATTATAACACTGTAACTGTGGTGTGTAAAACACTCTTATCCTATATAGAAAAACTAAACAATGAACCAATCAAAAATTATAACTATAACAACTTTTCAAGACATAGCCAATACAATAAGATATAAATAGAAAAATGTTGAAAAGGAAGAGAAGAGAGTTAAGTCATAGAGTTTTTATCAGTTTTCTTTTAGCCTGCTTGTGTTTTTATGTAAATTGTGTTAAGTTGTTATCAGGTTAAAATAATGAGTTATAAGTTAGTATTTGCAAGCATCATGGTAACCTGAAATGAAAAAAATTTACAATGGTTACATAAAAAATAAAGAGCAATAAACTAAATCATACTACCGTCACTAGAAAAAGAAAGGAAGGAAAGAAATAAGAAGACCACAAAATAACTAGAAAACAGTAACAAAATGCCAGGAATAAGTTCTTAGTTATCAATAATAACATTGAATGCAAATGGACTAAATTCTCCAAATGATGTAGACTGGTTGAATGGATGAAAAAAAAAGGACCCACTAATCTGTTTTCTATAAAAAACACACTTCACCTATAAAGGCACACATAGACTGAAAATAAACGGATGGAAAAAGGTAATCCTGACAATGGAAACCAAAATAAGAGCAGAAATTGCTATACATATATCAGACAGAATAAATTTCAAGTCGAAAATCATAAGAAGAGAAAAAAAGTCTCTATATAATGATAAAGGGATAAATTCAGCAAGAGGACATACCAATTCTAAATATACATTTACCTAACACTGAAGCACTCAGATATATACAGAAAATATTATTGGAGTTAAAGAGAGATAGGCCCCAAAACATTAATAGTTGTAGACTCCATCATAACACTTTCATCTTTAAACACATCTTCCTCACAGAAAATAAACAAAGAAACATGAGACTTTATCTGCCCTATAGACCAAATGCATCTAGTAGATATTTACAGAACATTTAATAAATGTAATAGTAAATATTTTAGTATGTATGCAGTAGTATCTCTTTGTGGATTTATTTTGCTTTTCCCTAATGAATGTCAGCATCTTTTCATATTCTTGTTTGAAATCTGTCTGCCTTTTTAGTGAACTTTCTATTCAAAATTTCAGCCCAATTTGTTTTATTATTTTCTTAGTAATGCATTTTGAGATTTAAAAAATATATTCTATGTACAAGTCCTTTATCAGATATGAGTTTTACAACATTTTCTCTCATTCTGTCTTTTTATTTCTTAACAGCGTGTTTTTATTTAACAACTACTGATGCATAATCTACAGGAAATAAACTGAATGTATTTAAAATATACAACTTTAGGCTGGGGGCAGTGGCTCACACTTGTAATCCTAGCACTTTGGGAGGCCAAGGTGTGTGGATCACCTGAGGTCAGGAGTTCAAGATCAGCCTGACCAACATGGTGAAACCCCATCTTGAAAAAATATATATATACAACTTTATAAGTTTGGACATATGTATACATATGTGAAACAAAACCATTACCATATTTGATATGGTGAACATATTCATCACTCTAAAAGTTTCCTTGTGCCCTTTTTTACACATTTCTTCCGTCCACCACTGTTCCACATTCCCAAGCAACCACTGATCTGTTTTATGTTACTGTTGATTACTCTTTGAGTTTTAGAATGTTATAAAGTGGAATCATACAATATTTACTTCATAATTTTCTGTTTACTTTAACTCAAATTATTATTTTGTTCATTCATGCTATTTTGAGTATCACTAGTTCATTCTTTTCTATTAGTTCTACTTTCTTGGATGGAAATATCACCATTTATTTATTCAGTCATCTGTTGATGAAAACTTAATTGCTAATAGTATCTTGAAAAGCACGATTTTTGACCTTAAGGATATTCAATTTATTATCTATTTAATGTTAGGGAATTTTCATTTTCTTTACTATCTAGGGAATTGTTGCCTAATCCAAGATAGTAAGCACATTCTCTTATATGTTATTTTTGAAATTTAAGTTTTTGATTTTACATTTAGTTCTAAAATGTATTTTCAGTTAATTTTTATATGTAGTATAAGGCATAAAGTTTTATTTTTTATTTTTTGCTTATAAATTTTTATTTATTCCAATACAATTTTTTGAAAAAAGTATTCTTTCCTCATTTTACTGCCTTTGCATCTTTTTTGAAAACTCATTGAGCAATACAACCTATCTTAGGCATAGGGTCCTACAATGTTATTTTTCTTTTTAAAAATTATTTTGAAAATTTTAGATGTATTGTTTTTCCATATAAATTTAATAATCCGGTTGTTTGTTTCTATAAATTGTGTTGAATGTATAGTTTAGGTTGGGGAGAAATGATGTATTAACAATATTGAACTTTCCAAACTATGATCCCAGTGTATCTCTCCATATATTTAAGTGTATAATGACTTTTTCCTCAGAGCTTTGTTTTTTTACAGCATACAGATCTTGCCCACATTTAAAACATTTATAATAAAGTAATTTATTGGTTTCTGTACTGTAATTTAAATTTTAATTTCCAATTGGTCATTGCTAGTATTTAGAGATACAAGAGATTCTTACATATTAGTTGTGCATCTTGAAAGTTTGCTAAACTAAATTGTTAGTTATAGTTGCTCTTTTATGTACTCTAAGAATTTCTACTTAGATAATTATGTCATATGTAAATAGAAACAGTATTATTTTTAAATATAATTTGAATGTTTTTTAACTCATTTTTATTTGTCAAGATCTTCACTAAAATGTTGAACAGGAGTAGTGAGATTCAGTATCCTTGCCTTGTTTCTCATCTTAGGGAGAAGGATTCAGTCTTTTATCATTAGGTATGATGCTAGATATAGGTTGTTTGTACACATCTATTATTAGATTGAAGAAGCGTCCATTTATTTCTTGTTTATTGAGATTTTTATGATGAGTAAATATTGAATTTCAATATATATTTCTTCTGAATCCATTAAGATAATAATATAGCTTTCCTTTGGTTTCTTAATATGGTGAGTTATATTGATTTTTGAATATTGAACATTATTGCATTTTTTAGATAAACTGTTCTTGATTGTGCTATATAATCCCAGATATATTTCTGGATTTAATTGTACTGACATTATTTTATAAATTTTTGAGTCTATATTCACGAGGGATATTTTTCTCTGATTAGCTTATTTTTATTTTTATTTTTTTTGAGACTGAGTCTCCCTCTTGTCACCCAAGCTGGAGTGCAGTGGCTCCATCTCTGCTCTCTGCAACCTCCACCTCCCAGGTTCAAGCAATTCTTCTGCCTCAGCCTCCTGAGTAGCTGGGACTACAGGCACCTGCCACCATGCTCGGCTAATTTTTTTGTATTTTTAGTAGAGACAGGGCTTCACTGTGTTAGTCAGGACGACCTCTATCTCCTGACCTTGTGATCTGCCTGCCTGTCCCTCCCAAAGTGTTGAGATTACAGGCGTGAGCCACCATGCCCAGCCGGTTATCTATTTTGCAGTGCTTTTGTCTGATTCGAGTATCAGGATAAGATTGATCTGAAAAAAAATGTTTACCCTAATTTTCTGAATATTCATCCAAGTCATTTCATCTACCAGTAGTTCATTCTTTTGGTTCCTGAGTAATCGCCTGTTATAGATATACAAGTGTTCTTTTGACTATTTACCCCTCGAGTGGCATTTGGGTTGTTTCCAAATCTTGGCTATGAAGAATAAAGCTACTATAACAAACAAATGAAAAGAAAACATTTACTCAAACTATATTTTCTGGAATTTTAAATTTGGTATTACTTCTAAAATGGTTGGTCAAATTGCCTATGAAAGAATATAGACCCAGAATTTTTTCTTTAGTTGGAGGTTTTTGTGTAAAATTTTTAAAATGGATATAAAATTATTCAGGCTATTTCTTTGTGGAGTTTTGGCAGTTTGTTTATTTTAGTAAATTAGTCTATTTGTTCCAAAATGTAAAATTAATGGGCATAAAGTTGTTCTTAATATTCTACTTTTATTATTGAAATATCTGTAGGCTCTATTGTAATGTTCTGACTTTTGCTTCTCATAGTTAATATATATATATATATATAAAATCTTGATAGAAATGTATGAATTTACTAATCTTTTCAAAAAGTCATTGAATTGCTTTATTGATTTTCTGCTTTCATTTTTATTGATTTATGTTATCTATATTGTTTTATTCTGTCGGTTGCTTTGGATTTATTTTACTCTTATTTTTCTAATTTCTCAATGTGGAAGTTAGGTCATTGATTTGAGGCATTTATTTATTTATTATTAATATGAGCATTTAGTTCTATAAATTGCTCTTAAAGCACTGCTTTACTTTGCATTCCAGAGATTTTGAATTGTGTTTTAATTTACACTGAACTATAAATATTTTTAAACTTTTCTTGGGTCTCCACTTTTACCCATGAGTTACTTTTTCCCTGGATAAAATAGATATCTAATGAATTTATAGTGAGAATTTAAAAAAAGTTTAGCTAGTGGATTTTCGAAAATTATTATACATTCAGGAGGTGTGTGTCTTGTTACATGGATATACTGAGTAATGCTAAAGTTTGGGCTTCTAGTAAACCCGTCTCCCAAATAATGAACGTGGTACCCAACAGGTACTTTTAAAATCCTTGCTTTCCTCCCACCCTCCCCCACTTTTGAAGTTCCCTATGTCTATTACTTTTATTTTAATGACCACTTGTATGTTTACCTCCCACTTATAAGTGAAAACCTGCAGTACTTGATTTTCAATTTCTGAGCTATTTCACTTAGGATAATGACCTACAGCTGCATATATGTTGTAGCAAACAATATTATTTGATGATTTTTTATAGCTGAATAGTACTCATTGGTATATATGTACCACATTTTCTTTATTCAATCCACCATTGATGGACATTTAGGTGGATTCCACATCTTTGCTTTGGTAAATAGTGCTGTGATGAACATCTGAGTGCATGTGTTTCTTTGATCAAATTACTTTTTTCCCTCCTTTGGATAGATACCTAGTAGTGAAATTGCTGGGTCAAATGGTAGTTCTATTTTTAATTATTTGAGAATTCTTTATATTATTTTTGAATAGGGGTTGATCTAATTTGCATTCCAGCCAACAGTGTATAAGTGTTACCTTTTTATTACATCCTTGTGAATATTTTGAGACTTTTTATTTCTTTTAATTATTTATTAAATGTTGCTATGATAATAAGTTTATCAACTAAGTGTATGAAAAATTTTCCTTTTACCTTTTGTTTTCCTTTTTACAGCAGTTGATTCACCTACAGTTTAAGGAAGGGAATTAGCAGGCTTCAGTATATTATTTTGCAGCCATCATGGGCTAGATTCCCTCTCTCTATGCAGGCATCATTCAGATCATACTCTCATTAAGAAGGACTAAATGAGTCTGTGGGTTATGTCGACTTTTGCTCCCAACACAGAGCACTTTAATCCCCAGTCTTTGTCATTCATCCCAGCTGCTATATTTGTATGTCACACTTTCTGTAGAAGAATGTTCTATATTTTAATGTAACCTTAGTGACAGTAGTAAAGTTTCCTTTTCAACAGATGTGGTAGTTGTTTCACACTTCCTCCTGAGTTCTTCACTAAATAACCAACTTGTTATTTCCTTCTTAATAAAATGGAATAACCCTGTTGAGTTCACCATGCCACTGGGCTTTCTGACAGCATCCCCAGCATGTTGATCACCTCAAACAGATGGGAAGTGGTTTCTCAATTCCTGTCATCATTTTACCCACTAAAATTTTTTATAAATGTAGTTTTATATTTCATTGAATAAGATGGCATGAAAGTGTGGTGTAATACAATCCTAATGATCTTGCAACATTTTAAAAAACCTTTTATTTTACGTTTATAGGCATATATGGCAGGTTTGTTATATAGGTAAGCCAATGTCACAGAGGTTTGTTGTACAGATTATTTCATCACTCAGGTACTAAGTTTAGTAAACTAATATTCCTTTTTCTGATCTTCTCCCTTCTCCCGCATTCAGCTCACTACCCTCTAGTAGACCACAGTGTCTATTGTGTCCATGTGTTCTTATCATTTAGCTCTCACCTATAAGTGAGAACATGCAGTATTTGGTTTTCTGCTCTTGTGTCAGTTTGCTAAAAATAATAGCTTCCAACTCCATCAATGTCCATACAAAGGACATGATCTCATTCTTTTTTAAGGCTGCATGGTATTCCATGGTGGATGTCCCATATTTTCTTTATCCAGTCTACCATTGACGAGCATTTAGGTTGATTCCATGTCTTTGCTATTGTGAACAGTGCTGCAACTAACATATGCATGTGTGTGTCTTTATGACAGAAAAATTTATATTCCTATGGGTATATAACCAGTAATGGGATTGCTAAGTCAAATGGTACTTTTGTTTAAAGCTCTTTCAGAAATTGCCACACTGCTTTCTACAATGGTTGAACTAATTTACACTCCCACCAACAGTGTACAAAAATTCCTTTTTCTCCACAACCTCGCCAGCATCTGTTATTTTTTTTAAATAGTTTTGTAATAGCCATTCTGACTGGTGTTAGATGTTGTCTCCTTGTGTTTTTGATTGGCATTTCTCTAATTATCTGTGATATTAAGCTTCTTTTCATACACATACTGGCCACGTGTATGTCTTCTTTTGAAAAATGTTTGTTTATGCTCTTTGTCTACAATTTAATGGTTTTTAAAAATCTGTTTATGTTCCTTATAGATGCTGGATATTAGACCTTTGTCAGATGCATATTGTGCAAATATTTTCTCCCAGTCTGTGGTTTGTCTGTTTACTCTGTTGATTGTTTCTTTTGCTGTTCAGAAATTGTTTCTTTAGTTTAATGAGGTTTCACTAATTTTTATTTTTCTGGCAATTACTTTTAAGGATTTAACCATAAATGTTGTGTGAAAGCCCATGTTGAGAAGGGTATCTCCTAGGTTTTTCTGAAGGATTTTTATAATTTGAGAACTTACATTTAAGTATTTAATGAATCTTGAGTTAATTTTCATATATGGTGAGATATAGGGTGTCCAGTTTCATTCTTCTGCGTAAGACTTGCCAGTTATTGAATAAGGAGTCCTTTCCTCATTTCTCTTGTGGTTGATGCTGTTGAAGATCAGATGGTTGTAGGCATGGCAGTTGAATTATGGGTTCTCAAATCTGTTCCACTGGTCTGTGTGTTTATTATTATAGCAGTCCCATGCAATTTTGATTATTGCAGCCCTACAGTATTGTTTAAAGTCAAACAATGTGATGCTTCTGAATTTGTTCTGTTTGCTTAGGATTCTTCTGGCTATTTGGGTTCTTTCTTGGTTCCAAATAAATTTAAAAATAGTTTTTTTCTAATTCTATGAAAAATGATGTTGGTATTTTGATAGCTATATGTAAGTTGCTTTGGGCAGTATGGCCATTTTAATTATAGTGATTCTACGAATCAACAAAGATGAAATATTTTTCCATTTCTTTGGTTCATTTCAGATTTCTTTCAACAGTGTTTTGTAATTCTCTTTGTAGACATCTTTGATCTCACTGGTATGATAAATTCCTAGGTATTTAACTTTCTTTGTGGCTATTATAAATGGAATTGTGCTATTAATTTGGTTCTCAGAAAGTTTTTAGTGTATATAAAGCTACTAATTTTAGTACGTTGATTTGGTATCATGAAACTTCCCTGGATTCATTTATCAGTATGAGGAGGCTTTTGGCAGAGTCTTTCAGGTTTTATATGTATAAAATCATATCAGCAGAGAGAGATATCTAGACCTCTTTTTCTATTTGGATGCCTTCTATTTATTTCTCTTGCCTGATTGCTCCTGTGAGGACTTCCAGTACTATAACGTATAGGAATGGTGATAATGGGCACCCTTGTCTTGATCCAGTTTTCAAGGGAAATGGTTCCAACATTTTCTCATTCAATATGATGATGGCTGCAGGTTTTTCATAGATGGCTATTGTTATTTTGAGATATGTTTCTTCAGTGCCAAATCTTTCGAGGCTTTCTAACATGAAGGGATGTTGAATTTTATTGAATGGTTTTATTTTGCATCTATTGAAATAATCATATGTTTTTTATTGTTGATTCTCTTTATATGGTGAATTACATTTATTGATTCACATATATTGAACCAATCTTGCATCTTAGACACAAAGCCTATTTGATCGTGGTGAATTAACTTTTTGATGTTCTGCTGGAAATGGTTTGCTAGTATTTTGTGGAGGATCCTTGCATTTATGCTCAACAGGGTTATTGGTCTGAAGTTTTCTTTTTTCATTTTGTCTCTTTCTGATTTTGATATGAAGATGATGCTGGCTTTATAGAACGAGTTAAGGAGAAGCCCCTCCTCTTTAATTTTTGGAAAAGTGTCAGTAGAATTGGTATAAATTCTTCCTCATATGTTAAGTAGAGCTCAGCTGTGAATCCATCTGGTCCATGGCTCTTTTTGGTTGGTAGGATTTTTAATTACTGATTCAGTTTCTGAACTAGTTACTGGGTGTTCATATTTGCACATTCTTTCTGATTCATTCTTGGGAGGTTGTGCGTTTCCAGAAATTCATTCATTTCTCTAGATTTTGTAATTTGTTTGTGTAGAGATGATCCAATATTCTGAACACCTTTTCTATTTATGTGAGATTGGTTGGAATGACATCTTGGTCATTTCTGATTGCACATATTTGGATCTTCTCTTTTTTTCTTTGCCAATGTAGCTATTAGTATATCAATAGAGTTTATTTTTTGAAAAATCAAACTTTTGGTTTCACTGACCTTTTGTATGAACTTTTGGGTATCAATTACATTTACCTATTCTCTAATTTTACTTATTTATTTTCTCCTACTGGCTCTGGGATTAAATTACTCTTTATCATCTGGTCCTTCTATTTATGACATTAGGTCATTGATTTGATTTTTTTCTTTTTTTCTTTTTAGTTTTTGTGGGTATGTTGTAGGTGTATAAATTTGTGGGGTACATAAGATGTTTTGCTACAGGCAAGCAATGTGAAATAATCACAGCATGGAAAATGGGGTATGCATCCAAACAAGCATTAGTTTTGAGTTATAAACAATCCAGTTACACTGTTTTAAGCTGAATTCTATCAGACTTTTAAGGAAGAATTGGTAAAAATTCTACCAAAACTATTATAGAAGATAGAGAATGAGGAAATCTGCCCTAAATCATTACATGAAGCCAGGATTACCCTAATACCAAAATCAGGGAAGTCTGTAACAACAACAACAACAACAAATGCTATAAACCAATATCCTGAATGAACATAGATGCAAAAATAAATGAATAAATAAATAAATATGGATATATATATATATGCAAAGGTTAAAAAAAAACCTGTATGTTCTTACTTATAAGTGGAAGCTAAGCTATGAGGATGCAAAGGTACAAAAATGATACAGTGGTTTCTGAAAACTTGGGAGAAAGAGTGGGAGTGGGGTTGAGGGATAAAAGACTACACATTGGGTACAATGTATGCTGCTTTGCTGATGTATACATCAAAATCTCAGAAATCACTGAAGAACTTGTCCATGTAAACAAACACCACCTGTTTCCCTACAACTATTGAAATAATAAAAATATTTAATCAGAACTGCAGGAAAAGTATGTTTTTGTTAACTGAATACTGAAGAATGTTGAAATATTCTGTTGCCAAGAATGTATATTTTTGATACGTGTCCCAGATTATTCTGAAAGTCAGTCTGATTTGCGAATAACCACTGTATGACATGTGCTAATGGATTCTCAATTTTTGAGGAAAAAATGAAATATACATCACTGAAAAAAGATATTTTAAATATACAATTAACTTATTATTGAATATAGTCATCCTGTTACGCTATCAAACAGTAGGTCTTACTCATTTTTCCTAAGTATTTTATTTGCATCCATTAGCCATCCCTACCTCCCCCAACTTACTTCCATTACCCATCCCATCCTTTTATGCTCTAAGTCCATGAGTACAATTGTTTTGATTTTTAGATTCCACAATAAGTGAGAACATGTGAAGTTTATGTTTTTGTAACTGGCTTATTTCACTTAATATAATGATATCCAGGTTCATCCACATTGTTGCAAATTATTGGACCTCATTCTTTTTATGGCTGAAGAGTACTCCATTGTGTATATGTACCACATTTTCTTTATCCATTCATCTTTTGGTGGACACTTAGGTTGCTCCTAAATCTTTGCTATTGTAAAAGGTGCTGCAACAAAAATAGGAGTTCATGTATCTCTTCGTTATTCTGATTTCCTTTATTTTAGATGTAGACCCAGCGGTGGCATGGCTGGGTCTACATATCTCTATTTTTAGTTGAGAAACCTCCAAACCGTTCTCCATAGTGATTGTACTAATTTACATTCCCACCAACAGTGTACAAGAATTCCCTTTCATCCACATCCTTGCCAGTATTTTTCATTGTGTGTCTTTTGGATATAAGCTACTTTAAGTGGAGTGACGTGATATCTCTTTGTATTTTAAAAATATTTTCACTTTTAATTTTTTTGAGTACATGATAGTTGTATATATTTATATGGTACATGAGATGTTTTGATACATACATGGAATGTGAAATAAGCACATCATAAAGAATGGGGTATCCATCCCCTCAAGCATTTATCCATTGAGTTACAAACAATTCAGTTACACTCTTTACATTATTTAAAAATCTACAGTTGTTACTATGATCACCCTGTTATGCAATCAAATAATAGGTCTTACTATTGTAACTATTCATTATAACTAATTTTGTACACATTAAGCATTCCCACCTCACGTCCAGCCACCCTCTACCCCTTCCAGCCTCTGGTAACCATCCTTCTACTCTTTATATTTGTGTGCTTGATTGTTTTGAATATTAGATCAGACAAAAAAGTGAAAACATATGATGGTTGTCTTTCTCTGCCTGGCTTAACAGAATGATTTTCATTTCCATTTATGTTGTTGCAAATGACTGGTTCTCATTATTTTTGTGGCTGAGTAGTACTCCATTGTGTATATGTACCACATTTTATTTATCCATTCATCTGTCAATGGACACTTAGATTTGCTTCCAAGTCTTGGCTACTGTGAATAGTGTTGCATTAAACATGGGAATGCAGATATCAACATACTGATTTCCTTTCTTTGGGGTATTGACCCAGCAGTGGAATTGATGGATTTTATGGTAGCTCTATTTTTAGTTTTTTGACAAACTTCCAAACTGTTCTCCACATTAGCTGCACTATTTACATTCCCACCAGCAGTGTATGAGAATTCCCTTTTCTCCACATTCTCACCAGCATATTTTATTAACTGTCTTGGATATAATCCACTTTAACTGGGATGAGATGATATTTCATTGTCATTTTGATTTGCATTTTTCTGATAATCAATGATGTTGAGCACCTTTTAATACGCCTATTTTCTGTTAGTGTATCTTTTATGTAATATCTAACTTAAATATTTTGTCTATTTTTAATAAGACAGATTATTTTCTGTTAGGCTTGTTTGAGCTCCTTACATATTTTCATTATTAATCCTGTGTCTGAAGGGGAGTTTGCAAGTAATTTCTTCCAATCTTTAGTTTGTTTCTTCACTAAGTTGATTGTATCCTTTGCTTGCAGAAGTTCTTAACTTGATGTAATCCCTTTTGTACATTTTTGCTTTGCTTGCCTGTGCTTATAGGGTATTGCTCAAGAAATTTTTGCCCAGGTCAATGTCCTGGACAGTTTCTCAATATTTTCTTGTAGTAGTTTCATGGTTTGAGTTCTTAGATTTTTGTACATGTTCCAATATAAGTGTCAAGTCTTATTATTTTGCATACAGATATCCACTTTTCCCAGTACAATTTATTGAAGAGACTGACTTCCTCAGTGTATCTTCTTGGCAACTTTTTAAAAAAAATAAGTTCACTCTAGGTATGTGTGGGTTGGCTTCTGGGCTCTCTGTCTTACTGGCCTGTGTGTCTATTTTTATGCAAGTACCATGCTGTTTTGGTTACTATAGCTGTTAGTATAATTTGAAGTCAGGTAATGTGATTCCTCCAGTTTTGCTCTTTATGCTCAGGATAGCTTTGGTTATTCTGGGTCCTTTATGGTTCCATATAAAATTTGGCATTATTTTTTCTACTTCTGTGAAGAATGGCATTAGTATTTTGATAGGGATTGTATTGAATTTGTAGATTGTTTTGGGTAGTATCAACATTTTACCAATACTGATGTTTTCAATTTATGAATCTGGAATACTTTTCCATTCTTTGTTGTTGTCCTCAGTTTTCTTTGTCAGTGTTTCCTAGTTTTCATTATAGAGCTCTTTCACTTACTTGGTTAATTTGCAGATATTTAATTTTATTTGTAGCTATTATAAATTGAATGTTTTAGGTTTCTTTTTCAGATTGCTCACTGTTGGCGTATAGAAATGTGACTATGTATATTGATTTTGTATCTTGCAACTTTACTTGTTTATCAGTTCTAACTGTTTTCTGGTGGAGTCTTTAGTTTTTTCTAAATATAAGATCACATCATATGAAAACAATGATAATTTGGCTTTTTTTTTCCAACTTGGATTCTGTTTATTTTTACCTCTTATCTGACTGCTCTGTATAAGATTTCCAGTACTGTGTTAGTGGCAACAGTAGCCATCTTTGTTATATTTCAGGTCTTAGAGGAACATCTTTCACTTTTTCCCCATTCACTATGATGCTAGCTGTGGGTCTTACATATACTGCATTTATTATGTTGAGATGTGTTCATTCTCTCCCCAGTTTCTTAGAGATTTTTATCCTTAGGGGATGTTGACTTTTATCAAATGCTTATGCAGCATCAATTGAAAGGATCATGATTTTGTCCTTCATTCTGTTGATATGATGTATCACATTGATTGATTTGCATATGTTGAAACACTCTTGCTTTGCAGGAATAATACTTTGTCATAATGAATGATCTTTTGAATATATTGTAATATTCAATTTGTTATTATTGTGTTGAGGATTATTGCATCAATATTCATCAGAAATACTGGCCTGTAGTATTCTTTTTTTATGTATCTTGGTTCTGGTATCAGGGTAATACTGGAATTGTTAAATGAATTTAGAAGTATTTCCTCCTCCTATTTATTAGAATAGTTTTAGTAGGATCCTCTTTAAATGTTTGGTAGAATTTAGCAGTAATATCATCAAGTGTTGGGCTATTCATTACTGGGAGAAATTTTATATTGGCTTTGATTTTGCTACTTGTTATTGGTCTTTTCATGTTTTGGATTTCTTCCTGATTTGATGTTGGAAGGTTGTATATATCTAGATTTTTTTTTCATTTCCTCTAGGATATCCAATTTATTGGCACATAGGTGCTCATAGTAGCCACTAATTATTATTTGAATTTCTGCAGTATCAGTTGTAATATCTCTTTTCTTTTCATTTCTGATTTTATTTATTTGGATCCTCTCCCTATTTTCCTCAGTCTGGCTAAAAGTTTGTGAATTTTGTTTAACTTTTCTAAAAACCGAGGTTTTGTTTCATGATAATTTGTAGTTTTCATTTTAATTTTATTTATACTCTAATCTGCATTATTCCATTCTTTACTTATTTGGGGTTTGATTTGTTCTTCCTTTTATGGCTCTTTAAGATGCATTATTAGATTGTTTAAGTTTTTCCTCTCTTTTAATGTAGGCACTTATAGATGTAAATTACCCTCTTAGTACTGCTTGTGCTATATCCCACATATCTTGGTATGTCTTGTTTCTATTATTATTTGCTTCAAGAAGTTTTTCAATTTTCTTTTTATTTTCTTCATTGACCCAGTGGTCATCCAGATGTATATTCTTTAATTTTTCTATATTTGTATAGTTTCCAATAATCCTCTTGTAGTTTTTGTTATTGATTATTAGTTTTATTTCATTGTGGTCAAACAGGAAAGATGTGTGATATTCTTTCAATGTTTTGAATGTCTTAAGACTTGTTTTATGATTTACCATGTAGTCTATCTGTGAGAATAATCAATGTGCTGAGGAAAGGCATGTGTATTCTGAAGCTCTTGGGTAAAATGCTCTGTTAATACCTATTAGATCCATTTAATCTAGAGTTCAGATGAGGTCTGATGTTTTTTCGGTGATTTTCTGTCTGGAAGATTGTCCAATGTTACAAGAGTGGTTTTGAAGTCTCTAGCTATTATTGTTTGGGGTCTTATATTTCTCTTTAGCTTTAATAATATTTGCTTTAGATGATGGAGGGATGGATGGAGCAAACCACCATGGCACATGTATACTTATGTAACAATCCTGCAACGTTCTGCACAGGTACCCCAGAACTTTAAAGTATAATAAAAAAAGACAAAAAAATAATATTTGCTTTATATATCTGGATGCTCCATTGTTAGGTGCATATATATTTAAAATTGTTATATCCTTTTGCTGTATTGACACCTTTATCATAATATAGTGACTTTCTCTGTTTCTTCTGTTAGTTTTTGTTTTGAAATCTATTATGTCTGATGTAAGTATTGCTACTCCTGCTTTTTTCTTTCCATTTCCACAGAATATCGTTTTTCATCCCCTTACTTTCAGTCTATTTGTGTCTTGAAGAAACGTACTCTTCAAGGTGTTTGTTGAAGGCAACAGATCAATAGGTCTTTTCATAAATCAGCCAGTCTATCTGTTGACTGAAAATTTTTATGGGTTACATTCAATGTTATTATTGATAAATGTGGACTTACTCCTGCCATTTTGTTTCTTTTTACTTGTTTTGTGGTCTTCTCTTCTGTTTTCTTTTATTCCTGTCTTTTTCTAGTGAAGGTGATTTTCTCTGGTGATATGATTTAGGTTATTTCTTTTCATTTTTTTGTGTGTATTTTATGTTTTTTGGTTTGAGCATTCTGTGAGGTTTATTAAGTCATCAAGATCTTTTGTCTTCACAAAGATGTTTAGTATATAACTTTTTCTTTTAACACTCCTTTTGCTGTAGTCCAAATATTTTGCTAAGTTGTATCTCTATATTTATTAATTTCCAAGTTGCCTTCATTTTTGTCTTAGTTTCATTTTATATCCAAGAGTTATTCAGAAGGAAGTTATTTAGTTTTCAATTTTTTTGTGTTTTTGTGAAACATTATTAATATTGATTCTATTTCTATTTCACTATTGTCCAAGTGTGTGCGTAGTAAGATTTGGATTATGATAAATTTATTGAGACTTGCTATATAGCCAAGCATGTGGCCCATCTTAGAATATTTTCTGTGTGTGGATGAGGAAAACATGTATTCTGTGATTTTTGGGTGGAGTACTCTGTAGATTTCTATTATGTCTAATTAGTGAAGTGTTGAGTTTAAATCCAGAATTTCTCTGTTTTCTGTGTCAATAATCTATCTCTTCTGTGGGGTGTTGAGGTCTCCCACTATTATTGTGTGTCTGTCTTAACTGTTTTTAGGTCAAGGACTTGTTTCATTAATCTGGGTGCTTCTATTTTGGGTACATATATATTTAGCATAGTTAAGTCTTCTTGTTGAATTGAACACTTTATCATTATGTAATGCTTTTTGTTTTTTCTGATTATCATATTAAAATGTGTTACATCTGATAAAGAATAGGAACTTTTGCACTGTTTTGTTTTCCATTTTCATGGTAGATCTTTTTCTTTCCCTTTACTTTAAGTCTGTGGGTGTCATTATATGAGAGATGCATCTCTTAAATACAGCAGACAGTTGAATATTGTCTTTTTATTCAACTTGCCACTGTTTTTCTTTTAAGTGAGTAGTTTAGACCATTTACATTTGGGG
Source organism: Plecturocebus donacophilus (assembly GCA_004027715.1). Lineage (NCBI taxonomy): Eukaryota > Metazoa > Chordata > Mammalia > Primates > Pitheciidae > Plecturocebus > Plecturocebus donacophilus. The sequence goes on from PVKP010000159.1 coordinate 151,267, forward strand.
TTGGTGTCTACATATAAGGTTATGATCCCATCATTGTGTTATTGGCTGTTTGTTTTGTGGACTTGCTTATGTAATTGCTCTAAATTGTCTGTGGACTATGTACTTGAGTGTATGTTTGAGGTAGCAGATTTCTATTTTTTGTTTCCATATTTAGCACCCTCTCAAGGACTTCTTGTAAAGGCAATCTGGTGGTAATGACTTCCTATAGTATGTGCTTATCTGAGAAAGATTTTCTTTCCCCTTCACTTCTGAAGTCTAGTTTGGTGGGATATGTAATTCTTACTTGGCATTTCTTTTCAGCATTAAAAGGCCTCCAATCTCTTTTGGCTTGTAGGTTTTCTGCTGAGAGGTCTGCTGCTAACCTGATGGGGTTCCCTCTCTAGGTTACCTGACCTTTTTCTTTAGCTCCCTTTAAGTTTTTTTTTTCTTGTGTTTTATTCTTGGTGAATCTGATGACTACATGCCTAGGGAATGGTTGTCTTGTGTAATGTCTTGCAGGGATTCTCTTTATTTCTTAAATTTTTATGTTCTCATCTCTAGCAAAACTGGGAAAATTTTCATGGACTATTTTCTCAAATATGTTTTCCAAGTTTCTTATTCTCTTTTCTTCTCTTTCAGGAATGCCAACAAGTTGTAGATTTGGTCTTTTTGCATAATCACATATTTCTTGAAAGTTTTGTTTATTTTTTAAAATTATTTTTTCTTTAATTTTGTCTCAGTTGATTCAAAGAATTTTTCTTCACACTCTGAGATTTTTCTTCTGGTTGATCTATTTTGCGCTCGATACTTGCAATTGTATTGTGAAATTCTTGAAGTTAATTTTTTAGTTTAAAAAAATTTAGTTTAGCAGAATTTCAATTTGTTTTTTCTTAAAATGACTATTTTAACTTGAGGATTGTTTTATTAGATTTTTTTATTGGATTCCCTCTTTTCTCTGGCTCTTGATGATCTTTCTTTCCATCCAGATTCAGAATCCTATCTCCATCATATCAGTCATATCAGTCTGGCTACAAATCATTTCTGGGGGAACTAGTGTGTTTGTTTGGAGGCAAGAGGACACACTGACTTTTTGAGTTGCCAAAATTCTTGTGTTAATTCTTTCTCATAGATGAGTGCTTGTATTCCTTTAACTGTGTTGTAATTTGAGTATAATCAGTTGGTTTCATTTTAGAGTGTTTTTGAAGGTCAGGACACTGTACAGAATGTTTGCTTCAGGTTGGATCTTTGCCTTGGTTTTTACAGATGCTGTATGTTGGTAAAATATTTTGGTGTTCTATTTTGGGCTGCAATAGAGTAGGTGAAGCCTAAGAGTCTTGGCCAGGAGACAAACTCTTACTCAGATGCAGGACTTTTATATTTTAGCACAGTTGTCAGTAGCGCTGCATGGTGGTGTGGTAGGAGAGATGACTCCCTCATCAGGTTCACCTCTGAGATTTGGAGGATCCCCCTGCAATCACTGGGCTTGTCTACTGGATATGATGTTCTTGTTCACTGGGTATGATCCCTCAGGCAGGGGTCATGATTGCCAGGCAGGCCATACCCTTCTTGGGCTGACTTTGCTGAGGGAAGGACACCCCACTTCTTGGCCTGGCCTAGAACCTGGGTGTCTCACCCCTCTTAGTCTTCCAAGTGAGGGATCCTGCTTGCTTAGGTGCTGCCCAAGGCAGCAAGTCTCACTCAACTGAAAGCAGCAAAGGTAGGTGGAATCACACATACTGCCATTTGAGTGCTTCCTAGGGCAAGACAGAGTTGCACCTGTGTGCAGTGCTCAGGCAACTGTGGGTCTGTTGTGTTGGAATGTCTGCGTCCGATGTCTGCATTCATAGCAGAATAGATCAAGCAGAAGAAAGTCTCAGAGCTTGAAAACCAGCTCTTTGAATCATATCCAACTGGCATGTCTTGCCCAGCTAGGAGGAGCAGGAGCAGTTTGGTCACCTGATTCACTGTCTAGGTGCTTCTCCGGAGAACATGGGGCTGTGCTCACCCACAGAATTCAGGCAGAAGCAGGTACACTATGCTGGGAGACCCAACCAGTATGGTCTGCTCAGCTATGAGTGGTGTGGGTTGGTGGTGTCACCAGCTCCACATTCTGGGTTCTTCCTGTGGTGTGCCCACTTACAAAGTTCAGGCAGAATTGGGTCTGCTGTGCCAAAAGACTCAGCAGGCATTGTCTGCCTGGCTACAAGTGACAGGGCTGGGTGAAGTCACCTACCATGCCATCTGGGTGTTTGGCAAAGGGGGTTGGAGCAATAGTAATCTTACTGCTCCCCGGCACCACAACTTTGTCCTCTACTGGGTCTATGGTACTGGCACCAGTCTGTTCTGGGGTACAAGGCTTGTAGAGGTCCATGTGGACTTCAGTGTTGCCTCCACAAAAGCTCTGGGTAGCTATCTGTATCAATTTAGAGGCCTCAGGGTATCCAGGGGATTCTCCTATTCCCAGGCTTGCACAAGTACCTCTGGGAAGTGGAATCTCCCAGGAGCTCTCACTCACTCACCCTTTCCCCATGTTGGGAAACTTCTCCTGGTTCCATGCTGATTTCAGTTGTGCTGCTGCCCAGCTTTACTCCTCTCTGCAATCTGTATCTCCTCACTCCCTGGATAGATTCTGACATGGTTTCTTAGATGATCAACTTGCAGGGTCAGTGTTTGCCAGGTACTTTGTTTCCCCTTCATGAGAGTGGCCCACATCAGCTGCTTATAGTCCACTATCTTAGCCCTCCTGACTCTTTAATAACAGCCATTTTGACTGGTGTAATATCGTACCTTACTGTAGTCTTAATTTGTATTTCTATGATTAGTGATATTATTATTTTATGATTGTTGGATGCTGATATGTCTTCTTCTGAGAAGTGACTGTTCATGTTCTTTGTCATTCTTTTAACAGGATTATTTACTTTTGTCTTGTTGAGTTGTTTATTTATAAAACTTGAATATTAGTCCTTTTCTGGATGTATGATTTGCAAATATTTTCTCCTATACTGTAGGTTAACTTACTTGTGATTGTTTCTATTGCTGTGCAGATGGTTTTCAGTTTAAGTCCTATTTGTCTACTTTTGTTTCTGTTACATTTGTTATTTAGGTATTAGTCATAAATTATTTAATATGAAGACAGGTAATATGGTACCTTTAACTTTATTATTTTGCTCAGAATTGTTTTGGCCATTTGGGCTCTTTATTGGTAGCATATACATTTTAGAACTATTTTTTTCTCATTCTGTGAAAAATTATGTTGGTAATTTAATAGGAATTGTGTTGAATTTGCAGATGGCTTTCAGAAGTATAGTTATTTTAATGATACTCGTTCTTTTCATCAAAGAACATAAGATTTTTTTTTCACTTGTTTGTTTCATTTACATTTTAAATCAGCGTTTTGTAATTCTCCTTGTAGAGCTCTTTCATCTCCTTGGTAAAATCTATTACTAGGTACTTTTTGTGTGGCTGTTGTTAATGAGTTGAAGTTCCTGATTTGTTTCTCAAATTGCACATTGTTTGTGTGTAGAAATGCAACTGATTTTTGTCTGTTAATTTTGTAACCTAAAACTTTACTGAAGTAATTTATTAGGTCTATTAGTCTTTTGGATGAATGTTTAGAATTTTCTATGTATAGAATTGTCATCAACCAACAGAAATAATTTCACTTTCTCTTTTCCAACTTGGATGTCTTTTATTTCTTTCTCTTGTCAGATTGCTCTGGCTAGTATGGTCAGTACTGTGTTGAACAGGAGTGATGAAAGTGGGCATCCTTGTCTTGTTCCCTTTCTTAGGTAAAATGCTTGCAACTTTTCCCATTCAGTAGGATGTTGATTGTGGGTTTGTTATATATGGCTCTTGTTATTCTGAGGTATCTTTTTTGATGCCCCATTTGTTGATGGTTTTTTTTTTTTTAAATCATGAAAAGATACTGGATTTTATTGAATTCTTTACCAACATCTATAGAGATAACCATGTGGTTTTTGTTTTTATTCTCTTATGTAGTGTATTAGTCGGTTCTTAAATTCCTGTAAAGAACTACCTAAGACTGGGTTATTTACAAAGAACAGAGGTTTATTTGGCTCACAATACCCCAGGCTATACAGGAAGCATGGCTGGTGAGGCCCCAGGAAACTTATAATTATGGTAGAAGGTGAAGAGGAAGGAGGTATGTCTTCTATGGCAGGAGCAGGAGAAAGAGAGAACAGGGTAATGTGCTGCATAATTCTAAACAGCAGGTTTTATGAGAACTCAATCACCAGCATGAGAATAGCAAGGGGAAAATCTACTCCCATGATTCAATCACCTCCCACCAGGCCCTTCTTTCAATATTGGGGATCACAATTGGACATGAGATTTGTGTGGGGACACAAATCCAAACCATATTATTTAGTGAATCACATTTATTGATTAGTGTATGCTGAATCATTCTTGAATACCAAGAGTAAAATCCACTAGATTATAACTTTTTGACACACTGCTGGATTAATTAGCTAGTATCTAGTTGATAATTTTTGCATCTATGCTCATCAGTAATGTTAGACTACTGATTTCTTTATTTGTTCTTGTGTCCTTGCCAGATTTTCATATCAGAATGATACTCGTTTTGAGAATTAGTGAGGGAGAAATCCAGCCTCCTCAATTTTTTGGAATAGTTTTAGGAAGACTAGTACCAGCTCTTTGTATGTCTGGTAGGGTTTTGCTATAAATCCACCTGTTTTTCTTTGTTTTTTTTAGTTGGTCGATTTTTGTATTAATTTTATTTCATCACTAGTTATTGATATGTTCAGGATTTAATTTTTTTCTTCTTCAAACTTTTTAGAGGTTATGTTTCTAGAAATTTATTTATTTATTATAGGTTTTATATTTTTTACACATATAGATGTTCATAGCAATTTTTGAGGAAATTTTATATTCTGAGGTAAGAGTTATAATGTCTTTATCATTTTTGATTGTGCTTATTTTAAAGTTCTCTTTTTTCCTTGGTTATTCCAGCTAGTTGTCTACCAATTTTATTTATCCTTTCAAATAATAAACATTTCATTTTATTGATTCTTTATATGACATTTTGTCTCAATTTTATTTAGCTCTGTTCTGATTACATTATATTTTTTCTCTGCTTGCTTGAGTTTGGTTTGAACTTGTTTTCTAGTTTTTAAGCGTGACATTTGGATGTTAATTTGAGATCTTTCTCTTTTTAATGAAAGCATTAGTTCTGTAAATTTTTCATTAACACCGTTTTTGCTCTATCCTAGAGGTTTTCATTTGTAGTACCTCTAATTTCATTTGTTTAAAAAAATGTTTTGACTCCTGCCTTAATTTTTATGATTTTATTATAGGTAAATGTATTGAATTGAGTTCTTTACTATCATATAATGCTTTTTGTATTTTATTTTTTTTTTTAATTTTTTTTTTTTTTTGCTGTTTTTTGGTTTCAAGTTTGTTTTCTGTGATACAAGAATATCAACCACTGCTTTTTTTGGTTTCTCATTTACATGATAAATCTTTCTCCACCTCTCTGCTTTGAGCCTGTGGGTGACATTTACCTGTAAGATGGCCTGCTGAAGGCAACAGATTGTCGGGTATTTTTTAAAAATCCAATTTGCTTTGCCAATCTATGTCTTTAAAGTAGCACATTTAGGGCTGTTTACATTCAAAGTTAATATTACCACGTGAGGGTTTGTTTCTGCCAGTTTTGTTAGCTTGTTGCTTTGTAGGCTCATTTGTGCAATTGCTGCACAAGGTCTGTGCACTTATCTTGCATGTGCTTTTATGGTAGCAAGTGTTCTCTTTTTTCATGTTTAAAAATCCTTTGAACATTTCTTGTAGGACTGGTGTGGTAGAAATGAATTCCCATAGCTTTGCTTGTCTGAGAAATACTTTATTTCTCCATAGATTATGAAGCTTAGTTGGGAAGGCTATAAAATTAATGCTTGGTATTTTTTTTTTAAAAAGGCTGAAAACAGTCCCTAATCTCTTCTGGATTATAAAATTATCTACTAATAATTCCACTTTCATTTTGATAGAATTTTCGTTTTATGTTATTTGGCCCCTTTTTCCAGCTCTTTTGAAGGTTTTTCTTTCACATTGACGTTAGATAGTCTGAGGACTGTATGCTTTGGTGATGGTCATCTTGTATAGTATCTTGCAGGTGTTCTCTGAATGTTTTTGTCTGGATGTTGACCTCTCTAATAAGATTAGAGTAACCTGGATTATTCCCTTTAATATGGTTTCCAGCTTGCTTATATACTTTTTTTCTCTCTCAGCAATGCCAGTAATTCATAGGTTTGGTCACTTTACATAATCATATATTTTTCATGCTTTTTGAGGGCCTGGCTTCATTTCTTCAAAAGATTGGTCTTTGAACTCTGAAATTATTTCTTCTGTTCTGTCTAGTCTATTTTTAGGGCTTCCAGTTAGATTTTGAGATTCCTTTAGTGAATTTTTTTAATTCCAGAAGTTTCTTTTTTTATCATAATTATCTCATATTCTTATCCTAAATTACTTTTTTATTTGTTGTTTTTATTTTCAACTTTCTATTGGTTCTTATTGACTTTCCTTGCAATCTGTATTTTGAATTATTTACCTAACAATTCATATTTTTTATTTTTGTTAGAATCCATAACCATAGCACTAATATGATCTTTTGGGTGTGTCCAGACACTCAGTTGTTTTGTTCTGGCAGAGTTGTTGCACTGATTTCTTCTCATCTGAGAAGGATGTTACTTCTTTTGATTTTGCTATTGATTGGATTGGTTGTTTTTATTTTTTATTCCTTTTTCCCTTGAGGATGTGACTGTGATGTATATTGTATTTGGTCATTCAGCCTTGTTTCTGGTTGTTTTCTGGGAACCAAGGCTCTGTATGAATTCCTTTGTCATGGATAGCTGCTATGCAGTGACTTTCCCAGAGGTTGCTTGTTGTAGTAATGTATTAAACATATGAGCCAACACACTATATTTTGTGAGTCAACATACAACTCTCTGAGACTGCAGAGTTTTCAGGAAGCTTATCTCCTGCATTAGCACTGTGTACTTGTGGCAGTAGGATTTTGGTTTGGTGGTTCAGTTCACACAACAGTCCATTAGCTGGCACTTATAAATAGAGCCAGCTCACCTTCAGGCAGGCTGATTATGAGTGGAAGCACCCATCCTGCAAGAAGGCAAATTGGTGGGTAGAGATCATGTTGAGGTTCACTGAAATCTCTGGGGAAGCAGCAGGGATGTGCACCAACTGTGTCCTCAGCAGTCAGGAATGCTATCTACTTCTCTATTGTAACCTGATCACAGAGGTCACAAACCTCTAGTTGGAACAGACTTTGTCCTTTGGCTCCCAGCCACAATGTGGCTGCAAACCACAGGTAAGTCCTTCTAGTGGCTTACGTAAAAATGGATTTAGTGTAGAGCCTCTTCCTCCTGTCCAGAGTTGACAATTCTGTAGTTTGCCTGCTCTCTATTGACAAGACATTGGCATTCTGTGTAGGAGGGAGAGTTGGGCCCTGCCCTTTATACAAGCCCAGTAGGCACAGACACACTTTCAAGGTGGATGGATACTCCACAAAAAAACATGAAAAATGATTTCTGTAAGTGCATAAGCACTGCCTCTCCAAAGGGAGTACCTCTGTTGTAATCACAACAATAGATAGCGGGGGGAGCAGGATGACCCCCTTTCCATGTCTATTACTGGCCACCATTGCCATCCCCTTCAGCATTTGATGCCATGCCTATGTTTCCTTTGTCCCAAAGAGGGATTTGGCAGGTTGTGCTCTCCCTCACTTAGGGAAAACTCACACTAAGAGTTAGATGTCCATGGATCTTGCAGCTCCCTAGGGACCCACTAGTATCTTGTGCTTGCCAAAATCAGAACAGGTGATGGGGTATGTTTGCAGGAGATCTGGTAATGCAGTTAATGAAGGATAGAGAATCTTTAGGTTGGAAAGTGGCCCACTGAAAGTACACAACCAGTATGGTGCCTACCATTTCACTTTAGGTGTGAGGGGAGTGTGGGCATGCCTATATGAGCTGGCCACCCAGTTCCCTGGCCCTCAGAAGTTTCCAAATTTCCACTGTCAGTACTGCCCTAGGTCTTGAGGGCAGACAAGCTCCCCAACAATTTGGAAATCAGCAGACTTTTGCAGGGATGATAAGATCAGAGAAGCACTCCCATCTACATTTTCTGTAAGGCTCTCAGTTCCTCAGATGATCCACGAAAATTTAGAAGTATTTTTTAATCTTAAAAATATTTCAGTATTTTTCAGATATTTGCTTAAATTCATTTCTAGTTTAAATATCTTCTGGTCAAATAACATACTGTGAATGATTTAAGTTATTTTCGATTTACTGAGGTTTATTTTATGACCCAGAATATGGTATAGCATCATTATGTTGTATGACCACACATAAAGAACGTGAAATCTATTTTGGGGTGAAATGCTCTATAAATGGCAATTAAGTCAAATTGGTTTAAAATGTTGCTCATCAAACCCAAAAGCTAACAGAAGTCAAGAAATAATCAGTATCATTGTGGAGCTGAAGGAGACAGAGACATAGAAAACACTTCAAAAAATCAACAAATCCAAGTACTGATTTTTTCCAAATTAATAGCAAGGAAAGATCTAAAATTGACACCCTATCATAAAAGTTGAAAGAGCTAGAGGAGCAAGATCAAACAAATTCAAAAGCTAACAGAAAACAAGAAATAACTAAGATTAGAGCAGAACTGAAGGAGACAGAGACAAAAAAAAAAAACCCTTCAAAAAACCAATAAATCCAGGAGCTGGTTCAACATACGCAAGATCAACAAAATAGACAGACCACTAGCCAGACTGATAAAACAGAAAAGAGAGAAGAAATGAATAGATGCACTAAAAAATGATAAAGGGGATAGCACCACCAATTCCACGGAAATACAAACTACCATCAGAGATTACTACAAACAACTCTATGCACATAAACCAATAAATCTAGAAGACATGGATAAATTCCTGGACACTTACACTCTCCCAAGACTAAACCAGGAAGAAGTTGAATCCCTGAGTAGACCAATAACAAGGTCTAAAGTTGAGGTAGCAATTAATAGCCTACCAACCAAAAAAAGTCCAGGACCAGATGGGTTCACAGCTGAATTCTACCAGATGTACAAAGAGAAGTTGGTACCATTCCTTCTGAAACTATTCCGAACAATACAAAAAGAGAGAATCCTGCCTAACTCATTTTATGAGAGCAACATCAACCTGATACCAAAACCTGGCAGAGACACAGCTAAAAAAAAAAATTAAGGCCAATATCCATGATGAACATTGATGCAAAAATCCTCAATAAAATACTGACAAACCAAATGCAACGCTACATCAAAACGCTCATCCATCATGATCAAGTAGGTTTCATCCTGGGGATGCAAGGCTGGTTCAACATACGCAAATCTATAAATGTAATCCATCTCATAAACAAAACCAAAGACAAAAACCACAAGATAATCTCAATAGATGCAGAGAAGGCCTTTGACAAAATTCAACAGCCCTTTATGCTAAAAACTTTTAATAAGCTAGGTATCAATGGAACGTATCTAAAAATAATAGAAACTATTTATGACAAACCCATAGCCAATATCATACTGAATGGGCAAAAACTGGAAGCATTCCTTTGAAAACTGGCACTAGACAAGGATGCCCTCTCTCAACATTCCTATTCAACATAGTATTGGAAGTTCTAGCCACAGAAAACAGGCAAGAAAAAGAAATAAAGGGTATTCAGTTAGAAAAAGAGAAAGCCAAATCGTCTCTGTTTGCAGACCACATGATTGTATGTTTAGAAGACCCCATCATCTAAGCCCAAAATCTCCTAAAGCTGATAAGCAACTTCAGCAAAGTCTCAAGATACAAAATCAATGTGCAAAAATCACAAGCATTCTTATACACCAGTAACGGACAGAGAGTCAAATCATGAGCAAACTCCCATTCACAATTGCTACAAAGAGAATAAAATACCTAGGAACACAACTAACAAAGATGTGAAGGATCTCTTCAAGGAGAACTACAAACCACTGCTCACAGAAATAAAAGAGGACACAAACAGATGGAAAAACATTCCATGCTCATGGTTTGGAAGAATCAGTATTGTGAAAGTGGCCATACTGGCCAAAGTAATCAATAAAATTAATAGATTGCTAGCTAGACTAATAAGAGAGAAGAGTCAAATAGACACAATAAAAAATTACCACAATAGTGGTAATTTCTCCCACTGACCCTACAGATACACAAACAACCATCAGAGAATACTATAAACATGTTAATGCTCCACAGGGGGGAATGTTATAGGAGTCATTAAGAAATTATTTTAGGCAGATAGAGAAGAAAATGAGTCCTTGAGAAGTCTTTGTTTCCTTTAAAGCAAGTCCATAAATGTTTCTTGTCTAGCAGGAAAGCCCTGGCTCTCAGAGTCCAGCTGGCAAGCTTTGATATGCAAATGACAGCTATTAGAAACTTGGTCTGCCCAAACATGGCGATTCCCACCATCTTCTTCTTGCCCTTGCCCTCACGTACCTGGCACCATGGATGCCCCCACATATCCCCATGTGTATAGAACATCATGGTGCCCTGTATTTGCATATCAAAAGGCTACGGTGGGAGGGCCAGTTTTTTCACAGGCTACATAAATGGCATGCCTGGTCAAATCAGTCTTCTGATTCCTATACAAATCAGACACCATCTCCTCCAGCTTCCTCATATAAGCAGCCAGTTTTCCACTGAACATGAGGTTTCCTCTCTTGGCTTGGAGTTGCCCTTCCTCTGTCTCTGTACGGGAAGTTTCTTCCTTCCTTCTTGCCTATTAAACTCTCCACTCCTTAAAACAACAATAAAATAAAATAAAATAAACTAGAAAATCTAGAAGAAATGTATAAATTCCTGTACACATACACCCTCCCAAGACTGAATCAGAAGGAAGTTGAATCCCTAAATAGGCCAATAACAAATTCCAAAATTGAGGCAGTAACAAATGGCCTACCAACCAAGAAAAGGCCAGAACAAAATGGATTTACAACTAAATTCTATCAGAGGTACAAAGAGGAGCTGGTACCACTTTTTTTCTGAAACTATTCCAAATAATTGAAAAGGAGGGACTCCTTCCTAACTCATTCTATGAGGCCAGCAGAATCCTGATACCAAAACCTGTCAGAGACACAACAAAGAACAATAAAACTTCAGGCTGATATCCCTGATTCACATCAATGCAAAAATCCTCAATAAGATATTGTCAAACTGAATCCAGTAGCACATCAAAAAGCTTATCCACCATGTTCAAGACAGTTTCATCCTCAGGATGCAAGCCTAATTCAACATATGAAAATAAATAAATGTAATTCATGACATAAACAGAACTAAATACAAAAACCACATTTTTTCCTCAATAGACACAGGAAACCCCTTCAATAAAATTCAACATCCCTTCATGTTAAAAACTCTCAATAAGCTAGATATCAATGGAACATACCTTAAAATAATAAGAGTCATTTATGGCAAACCCATAGCCAATGTCATACTTACTGGGCAAAAGCTGAAAACATTCCCTTTGAAAACCAGCACAAAACAAGGATGCCCTCTCTCACCACTCCTATTCAACATAGCATTGGAAGTTCTGGCCAGGGCAAACAGGCAAGAGAAAGAAGTAAAGGGTATTCTAATTGTAAGAGAGAAAGTCAAATTGTCTCTGTAGATAACATGAACTTGTATGTAGAAACCCCATCATCTCAGTCCAAAAGTTTCTTAAGCTGATAAGCAAGTTCAACAACATCTCAGAACACAAAATAAATGTGCAAAAATCACGGCATTCCTATAACATGCCTCCAAATATGGCTTACACGGGAAGTGAAGGACTTCTTCAAAGAGAACTACAAACCACTGCTCAAAGAAATAAGAGGGAACTCAAACAAATTGAAAATCATTCCATGTTCATGAATAGGAAGAATTAATATAATGAAAATGGCCATACTGCTCATAGTAATTGATATATTAAATGCCATTCCCATTAAATTACCATTGATATTTCTCACAGAATTAGAAAAATCTGCTTTAAAATTCATATGGAACCAAAAAATGGCTTGTACAGAAAAGAAAATCCTAAGCAAAAAGAACAAAGCAGGAGGTATCCTGCTACCCAACTTTAAACTATACTACAAGGCTACAGTAACACAAACGACATGTTAGTGGTACAAAAACAGATACATAGACCAATGGAGCAGAATACAGGACTCAGAAATAAGAGTGCACATCTACAACCATGCATTCTTTGACAAACAAAAACAAGCAATAGAGAAAGAATTCTCTATTTAATAAATGGTGCTGGGAGAACTGGCTAGCCATATGTGGAAGACTGAAACTTTCCTTATACCTTATACAAAAATTAATTCAAGATGGATTAAAGGCTTAAATGTAAAACTCAAAATCAAAACCCTCGTAGAAAATCTAGGCAATACCATCCAGGAGATAGTCACAAGCAAAGATTTTATGACAGAAACATCAGCAGCAATAGAAAAAAAAAGCAAAAATTGACAAACAGGACCTAATTAAGCTAAAGAGCTTCTGCACAGCAAAGGAAACTATTATCAGAATGAACAGACAACCTACAGAATGGAAGAAAATTTTTACAATTTATCCATCTGATAAACATCCAATATTCAGAATATACAAGGAACTTTAACAAATTTACATGAAGAAAACAACCCCATTAAAAAGTGGGCAAAAGACATGAACAGATTCTTCTCAAAGAAGACATTAATGTGGCCACCAAACATATGAGAAAAAGCTCAACAGCACTGATTGTTAAAGAAATGTAAATTGAAACCACAATAAGATAAAATCTCATGCCATTCAGAATGGTAATTATTAATAAGTTTAGAAACAACAGCTGCTGGGGAGGTTATGGATAATGTAAATTCCCACCTTTTATACTGTTGGTAGGAATGTTAATTAGTTCAGTCATTGTAGAAGACAGTGTACAGATCTCTCAAAGATCTAGAACCAGAAATACCGTTTGACCCAGCAATCTTATTACTGGGTGTATATCCAAAGGAATAAAGCATTACATTATAAAGATACATACAGAACACATTGACACAGGGAGGGGAACAACGCACACTGGGGACTGTCTGTTGGGGATGAGGGGAGGAGAGCATCAAGATAAATAGCTAATACATGCTGGCCTCAATACCTAGGTGACGGATTGATAGGTGCAACAAATTACTATGACACACATTAACCTATGTAACAAACCTGCACATTCCGTGCATGTATCCCAGAACTTAAAATAAAATAAAAAAGTGTTGCTGTTTTATATATCCTTCTTGATTTTTTGTCTACTTGTTTTTTCAATGACTGAAAGTTTTGATGTTTCCATATATGTTTTGATATTTTTATCTTTTCATTAAATATTTTCTTTTGCTTTGTATACTTTTAAACTCTGCTTTTTGTGTGTGTCAATAATGCATATTTTTATATCTTCTTGAAAAATTGAATGACTTTATCATAGTGTAATATCCTTTTTAAATTCCTGATAATATTTCTTCTGAAACCTATGTTTTTGGATATTAATAATTTCAATTTAATTTTTGGATTAGGATTTGCATGGCAAAATATTTCATCCTGTTACTATTATCCTAATTATGCTTTTGTTTTAAAGTCAATTTGTTGTAAACAGCATATTGTTGACTCTTTTCTGTTCAATCTGACAATCTCTGTATTTACCTAGTATACATAGGCCATTAATATTTAATGTAACTGTTGATATGACTCGTTTCAAATTTGTCATTTCTCTAGTCATTTTTTATTTGTTCTTTTTTCTTACTCCTTATATTAAGTCACTAATATTATAATTCAATTGTATCTCCTTATTATATTCAATATTATATCTTAAATGTCATTTCTGATATTGTTTAAATTTAAAAATCCTTATTATTGATTACTCTAAAGTTCCTGATGTACATCTTTATTGAAACACTGTCTACCTTCAAATAATGTACCACTTTATGTATAGTGTCTGAAATTTACAACAATACAGGTAGTCCCTATATATCCCTTCTGTGTTTTGTGATTTTTTTTCTTATTTATTTTAATTTTACATTTTGTATAAACACACATTACATTGTCACTATTTTTCTTTTGGTAATAAATTACCTTTAAAATGATTAAAAATAACTTAAAATGGATTTTATATTGACCTTCATATTTACCATTTCCAACTGTCTTCATTTCTTTGTAAAGATTCAAGTTTCTTTCTGGTATTATATCTCCTTTGAATAACTTTATTTAACACCTTTTACAGTGCAATTCTGTTTACAATGAATGATTTTGGCTTTAGATTCCGTGAAAATGTCTATTTCTGCATTTTTTGAAACATTTTTATTGAATACAGACTTTTTGGTTATTTTTCTCTTTGAGTATTGTAATGATACCACTCTTTTGACTTTTGTTTTGTAGTTTATGACAAGAAAGAAACCTGATGTTATTTTTATATTTGTTCTTCTGTAGTGACATGATCTCTCACCTTCCAATATATCAATTTCTTTTTTCATGTTCAGCAGTTTACATATTATGTATGTCTGTGTATTTTTGTATGTGAGTGTGCATGTATGTATGAGAAGAGAGAGACAAACAGGGTTTGTGTGGTTGGCGCATTTATTATACTTGTTATCTGACATTCTTGGACTGGTATGACTTTCATTATTTTTGGAAAGTTACCTTCTCAAATATTTCTTCTACTTAGTTCTCTGTCTCTTCTTGGAATCCAATTACACATAACTTAATTGATGTTGTCCTAATGTATGATATCTTGGACATCTTATTCCTTTTTGTGTGTTTAGGTATAGATAATTTCTATTGACCCATCTTAAAGTTCGGTGTTTGTTCTGCTTTATCAAGTTTATTGATGAGCCCATCAAAAATATGCTTTAACTTTTCTATCATGTTTTTTTCAGGATTTCCATTTTATTCCATTTTAATATTTTACATCTCTTTGCTGAAATTACCCATCTGTTTATGCATGCTTTAATTGTATTCCATATATAGCCTTCAACTGGTTAATCAGTTATTTTAAAAGTCTTCTCTTCTAATGCCAATTTTTGAGCCAAATTAGAGTCATATCTTACTGATTATTTTGTTTCTTAAAAATTTTTTCCTTACCATGTGACTCAATTTTTTTATTAATGCTGTACATTATGTATACAACAGTGAATTCAGAGGTAAATATTATTTGTGCTTGGAAATTTGGGCATTTCTGTTGTTTCTATTGTCACTAAGTCTTTACTGTATGTGATTGAATCCATCTAGTCAGAAGAAGAGCTGCATTTCTGTTTTATTGTTTACCTATAGTGCACTAAACTTTTTAAATGCCTCTAGTTTTACTTTGTGCTTAGGATGTAAAAATTGGTTACTTAAAATTTTTTCTCACTTTTCCATTTCCATCAACAGTTTCAGCCTTTAATTGTGAGCTGGAGCCTCAGAGAGCACCAATCTCTCCACACTCTCGCTGAATCCCCCATAGATAGTGTGTTATTGCGTGTTATGTGGTGTTCGCTGGCATATCTGGCAGAAGTTGTTGGGGATTTCTCTGTTGTCCTGGTTTATTGTCAGACCTAGGTGGGCCTGTGTCCCTAATTTTTTAGTGTTATCTTCTCAATGATTTTTCATTATCTATGACAGTGAAACTCTGCCTTGTGTCTTTAACTGAGTTCTGTTTTTGTCTTTCTTTTAGTAAAAGTGGATTTGTAATGGTCTAAGCTCAAAATAATTTCCTGCACCTCTTTGCAGGGATAGAGAGTTTTTACATTTATTTTATTTTCTTTCCTTTATCCAGTAATGGAACTTCAAATGTGTCTTACAGGAGACAGATTTTACTATCCTTTCTACAGTGACTTGAGACTTACATTCTGTAGAAACATAGAGGATAAAGATCTAAGCAGGGTGTCTTGACTTTCCTCAACTGACACTGTTTGCTTTCTCCAGGCTTGTTGCAATAAGGGTAGTTCCATCTAATATCCCATTCTAGGCCCCACACTTTTCATCAGGGCAGTGTAAGTTTCATGGATAAGAGATAGGAAGTGGGTGCAAACTACCCTGCATCTCCAGCTTCCAAAATTTTTATACTGTAATATTAACCTACACTAAGACTTTAGCAATTAGTGTAAAAATATATTTTAAATATTCTCCCCTATTTCTATAGCAGTGTTATATTTCTTCTATGCTCTGCTCCTGGTAAACAAATATGTAATTTTAATATTTCCTGGAAGATACTTTTCTTTTCCTTAGTTTCACTTCAGTTTTTTGATGAGCTCAAGAAATGTTATGATTTTGTAGATTTTCTGTTTTATTTTGTGTTCTTTACTTTGGGAATGATTCTCCTTCCAACTTTCTATAAACAGCCAAAGTCAGAAGTCCTAACTTCCATTTGTAAAGAATCACTGTGGCTTCTGTATTCAGAACAGACTGAAGGGCGACAACTGTGGAAGCAGATTGTGTAATTAAAATTTTCTTGTAAAAATATAAGTAATAAATTATGGTTATTTGACCAAGAATTTTAGTAATATAGGTGATAGAAATTCAATAAATTCTGAATATATTTTTAAGATATAGTCAATAAAATTTTCTCACTGATTAGATGAGAAGTATGAGAGAAAGGGTAGTCAGGGTTTCCTCTAAGAATTCCTTTTGAGCAAGTGGGAAAATAGGATCGGCATTTTTTGAAATAGGTAAGTCTATGAAAATAGTAGGTTTGAGGGAAAGACTAAGAACATTTTTTGGGGAAGGAAACATGTTATGTTTAAGGCATCTATCAGATATTCATGTACAATATGTAAGTCTAAAGATATAAGAATTTTATCTTGAAAGAATTGATTGGATGTATACATTTGATGATTATCAAAGTATGAAAAATATTTAAATCCCTGAGACTGTATGAGATCCCCAAAGCAATGTGTGGGTTTCAAGAAAATAAAATGTTCAAGGAGTGATAGCACTGTATTTTAACATGACGTTGGCAATGAAATGGAAAATCATTAAAGGAAACTGAGCTAAAGATGATGAAAATGTAGAAACAAAGCCATAATAAGAGTGAGGTTTTGTGAATTTACAAAAATGTTCCTGGAGAAGGAATGAATCAACTTTAACAAATACTGCTTATAGATTAAGATGAGGACTGAGGATTGACCAATGTCCCTGATTAGGCAGTAGAGGATAAGATATTATTCATAAGTTGAATATTTTACTTTTTATAAAAGTAGAGACATGTTATACATTGTGAAAGGTGGAACTACAGCAGATATAGTACAGTCATTTGGAGTAAATGGCTAGTGGCAGTAGAATGGGGTGTGTGTGTGTGTATGTGTGTGTGTGTGTTTATGTGTGTAAATTAGGAAACAAGATAATCAGCAGATGATAAATACTGGAAATGAAGATATGAAAATTTGCAGGGAGAGGAGAAAGTGTGAAACAGTCATCCAGATGAGTGGAAGAGAGAACAAATCAGGGTAGTGAAGTCAGATTGCCAAGCAGCACCAACAGCTTTCCTGAGGCCTTAATGTCAGTTGTCTGCCCTTGAGAAAAACTAAAAAATTCAAACACAAGTTTATGAATAAATATTTTTTTCTTTCTCAATGAAATAGCTCACAAATAGCAAATATTTTTAGTTCTTCCTGTAAGTAGTGGAGTCTATTTTCTACCCTTTGAATCTGTGCTGGCCTTGTGACTATCTTTTACCAATTGAATGAGAAAAAGATGAGATTATGCAAGGTTTCAAGAAGTTTGCAGTTTTCACTTTCACTATGTTGGAACATTGTTGCAATGTGAAAATCATGGTAAGCCCTTTTAGGACGAGTGACCATGCACTTATCCAACAATATCAATTGTAACAGATTTTCCAGCCTCCCAGATGAGGCATCAGTCCTATATGTAAGACCAGTGGAGACCATAGGGGCAGAGATAAGCTGATTTTTCTGGATACAGCTCAAATTGTCAACCTATAGAATTATGAGCAAATAAAGTTTCATTATTTTAAACCATAATTTGTTTTTATTTATGCATCAGAAGCAAAAAGAAATACCCCCACCCAAACTATCCTTAGACACAGTAGTTTAAATGACTTCCTCTAAGTCAGTCCTGCATGATTGGGCAATCTATCATATCTGATACCAAGAGGTGACTAGCTTAGATATTGTCTACTCAGGAAGCTTCTAATAATGTCATCATGTTGATTTAGGTGGCTATGTTATGTGATCTGATAGGAAACTATTCTTCCCCATTCATATCACTTAATTTTAGTGACCATTTACCTCTTTCTTTTGCAATAGACTGGAAACTCAATGAGGGAAAGCATAAGTCTGTCTTGCTTATTACTACATCTGCCTCAAACAGTTCATAGTATTTGTGTAACAACGAAAGCTCATAGACATTTTCTGATAAAATAGAATACACCCTTCTGTATAAAAGAAACCATGACAGGAGATGGAGCAAGATGACAGAATAGAAGGCTGCACCAATCATTATTCCTTCAACGACATCAATTTAACAACTATCTATATGAAAAAAATCACCATCAAAGAATTGAAAATAGGTAAACACTCATAGTACCTGGTTTTAACTATGTATTCCTGAAAGAGGCACTGAAGCCAGAAAAAAATGGTCTTGAATCATTTATATCACACACATCTCCACTTATTTCATCCCTCCCCACACACACAGAGTGGCAGCCTGGTGCAGAGACCCTCTCTGGGTGCTAGGGAGGGAAGAACACAGAAATTGTGAAGCATTGAACTCAGTGTTGTCATATCAGAGAAGAAAGGAAAATTGGACCAAATGCAGCTGATGCTTGCTCACAGAGAGATCATTTAAACTAGCCCTAGCAAGAGGGGACTCACTAATCCCAGTGGACTGAACTTGACTACCTACAAACCTCACCACTGAGTGATACAGCACTCTGTATCTCCAAGTAAACTTGAAAGATAATCTAGGCCATAAAGTCTGCAAATGTTAGATGAGTCCTAGTGCTGAATTAGGGCCACAGACAGTGGAGTGGGTGGGGGCACACATGACATACTGAGACACCAGCTGGAGCAGCTAAGGGAGTGCTGGCATCATCACTCCACTAATCCCACAATTCAGAGCTCATGGCTCCAAAAAAGACCCCTTGTTTCTGCTTGAGGAAAGGAGAGGGAAGAGCGGAAAGAACAGTTTCTTACATCAAAGATACCAGCTCACCCACAGGAAAATAGGGCTGTGTTCAGTAAGGAGGCCCTTTTTCCAGTCCCTGGCTCCCACACAAGATTTTTAGACATACCTGGGCCACAGAGGAACTCTCTGCCTTGAAGGCAATAACCTAGTTCTGGCAGCATTCATCACCTGGTAACTCAGGAGCCCTTGGGTCTTGAACAATCAGCAGCAATGTGCAAATACTACATCAAGGGCCTTCAGTGAGCCTCAGAATTGCTGGATTAATGTGAGATTCCACACATTGCCATCTGTGGTGGCTACAGAGTAAAATTCTACCTGCTTGAGAAAAGCAGAGGGAAAAATAAAGGGGACTTTGTCTTGCAACTCAAGTACCAGTACGTCCAGAGGAGGGTAGAGCATCAGGCAGGCTTTCAGGGCCCCTGATTTCAGGGCTTGACTCTTGGATGGCATCTCTGGACCTGCCTTGGGCAAAAGGGGAGCCCACATCCCTGAAGGGCGAACCCCAGGCCAGGCAGCATTTGCCACAAGCTGACCTCAGACCCTTTGGACCTTAAGTGAATATGGGAAGTAGTTGGGCAGAACTTCCCATAATCCATCATGGTGGTGGCTGCGGGACAAGTATTCTCTGACTTTGAAAAGGGGAAGGAAGAGTTGGAAGGACTGCATCATGTGGCTTCAGTGCTAGCTCAGCCACAGAACGGTAAAATATCAGGTAGATTTGTAAGGTTTTTGACTCTAGTTTATGACCCCCCAGTGGCACCTGTGACTCAACTGTAACCTGGGAACGAACTCTCATTGCCCTGAAGAGAACACAGGCCTGCCTAGTTTTGTCACCTGCTGATTGTAGAGCCCCAGGGCCATGAGCTAACATAGGCAGTAGCCAGAGAGTGGTTACAGCAGGTATTGGACTAGACTCAGTGCTGTGCTGGCTTCAGGTCTGACTCAGTGTAGTCATAGTGGTGGTGTCCAGGGGAGTGTTTGCATCACTTAACCCTTAGTTTTAGGTGGGTCAGAACAGAGAGAGATATAGTTTAATTATTTGAAAGAAAGTAAGGGGAAAAAAAACAAGAGTCTCTGCATGGCAATCCAGAGAATTCTCCTGGATCTTGTCCCAGACTGTCAAAATGGTACTTCTATAAATCTGTAAGAACAAAAGCACTACTGGGCTTGGGGTGCCCCCTGCAGCAGATACACCTTAGATCACCACACCAAAGTTCTTTCAAATATCTGGAAAGCCTTCTGAAGAAGGATGGGTACAAACAAGCAGACAGTGAAGATTACAATAACTCTTCAATGCCCAAACATGTTATCCTGGATGGTTGTTGCTGGCATCAACACCATCCAGGATAAAGTGACTTCATCAGGTGAACTGAATAAGGCGCTAAGGACCAATCCTAGAGAAACAGAGATATGTGACCTTTCAGATGGAGAATTCAAAATATCCAAATTGAGGAAGCTCAAAGAAATTCAAGATAACACAGAGAAGGAACTCAGAATTATATGAGATAAATTTAATAAAAGATGGAAATAATTAAAAAGAATCAAGCAGAATTTCTGGAGCTGAAATATTTAATTGGCATAGTGAAGAATAGACCAGAGTTCTTCAGAAGCAGAACTGATCAAGCAGAAGAAATAATTATTGAGTTTAAAGACAGGCTATTTCAAAATGCAAATTCAAAGGAGACACACACACAAAAAATAATAAAAAACAATAAAGCATGCATATAGCATCTAGAAAACAGCCTCAAAAGGGCAAATCTAAGAGTTATTGGTCTTAGAGAGTAAATAGAGAAAGAAATAGAGATAGAAAGTTTATTCCAAGATAATAACAGAGAACTTCCTAAACCTAGAGAAAGATGTCCATGTCTGAATACAAGAAAGTTATAGAACAGCAAGCATATTTAACACAAAAAGACTACCACAAGACACTTAATAATTTAACTCCCAAAGATCAAGGATAAAGAAATAATCTGAAAAACAAGAAGAGAAAAGAAGCAAGTAACACAAATGGACCTCAAATATATTGACAGTTGACTTTTTAGTGGTAACCTTATATGCCAGGAGGGAGTGCCATGACTAAGTACTGAAAGAAAAATACTTTTACACTAAAATAGTATATACAGTAAAAATATCCTTCAAACATGAAGAATAACTACAGACTTTCCCAGACAAACAAAACTAAGAGATTTCATCAACACTAAACCTGTCCTACAAGGAATGCTAAGCAAAGTACTTCAGTCAGAAAGAAAATGATGTTGATGAACAATAAGTAATCATCTTTAGGTACAAAATCCATTAATAATAGTAAGTATAAGGAAAAGGACAAAATATTATGACACTGTAAGTGTTGTGAGTAAACTACTCTTATCCGAACTAGAAGGAGTAAATGATGAATGAATTAAAAATTATAACTACAAAAATTTTTCAAGACATAGGTAGTACAATAATATAAACAGAAACAATAAAAAGTTTAAAAGTGGGAGGATGAAGTTATAGCATGGGATTTTTATTAATTTTCTTTTAGCTTGTTTTTTGTATGCAAACAGTGTTACATACTTATCTGGTTAAAATGATGCATTTTAAGATAGTGTTTGCAAGCCTCATGGTAACCTGAAATCAAAAAACATACAATAAATAAACAAAAAATTTTAAAAGCAACAAACTAAATTATATCACCTTCCTTTAATGAAGACTGAATTCCATCTTCACTAAAGAAAGATAAGAGTAAAAGAAAGAACACCACAAAGTAGCCTAAAAAACAACAAAATGGCAGAAATAAGTCCTTACTTATCAATAATAACAATGTAAATGAACTAAATGGTCCAATCAAAAGACATACAGTGGCTGAGTGGATAAAAAAATAAAAGACCTTCTGATCTATTTTCAGCCTATGTATGTCTTTACAGGTGATATACATAAGAATCACATGTCACCTATAAGGACACACATAGGCTGAAAGTAGAGGAAGAAAAAAAATATTTCATGCCAATTAAAACAAAAAATGAGCAAGAGTGTCTACAATTACATTACACAAAATAGATTTCAAGACAAAAAAACATAAAAAGAGACAAAGAAAGTTCTTATATAATAATAAAAGAGTCAGTTTAGTAAGAGAACATAACAATTTTAAATATACATATATATACCCAACACTAGAACACCCAGATACATGAATCAAACATTATTAGAGCTAAAGAGAAATACAGACATGGATACAATAATAGATGTAGACTTCAAAATCATACTTTCAGCATTGGACAGATGTTCCAGACAGAAAATTAACAAAGAAACATTTGTATTATAGACAAAATTGATCTAATAGATATTTACAGAACATTTCATCCAATAGCTGCACAATGCACATTCTTTTCCTCAGCACATGGATTATTCTCATGGATAGATTGTATGTTAAATCATAAAGCAGGTCTTAAAACATTCAAAAAATTAAAATAACATCAAGCATCTTCACTGACCACAATGGGATAAACTGGAAATCAATAACAAGAGGAATTTTTGAAGTTATACAAATACATAGAAATTTAAAAATATGCTCCTGAATGACCATTGGGTCAATAGAAAAATTAAGAGGAAAATTGAAAAGGTTTTAAAATGAATGAAAGTGTAAATACAGCATACTAAACCTATGAGATATAGCAAAAGTAGTACTAACATAGAAATTTATAGCCTTAAGTGACTATATCAAAAAAGAGGAAGCTGAGCATGGTGGCTTGTGCCTGTAATCGTTACATTTTGGGAGGCTGAGTTGGGAAGATTGCTTGATGCCAGGAGTTCTAGGTCCGCCTGGTCAACATAGCAAGACCCTATCTCTAAAAAAGAAAAAAAAAAGAGAAAAAAACTTAAAGAAAGCAATATAATGATGCATCTTTAAGAACCAGAAAACCAACAGCAAATCAAACCCAAAATTAGTAGAAGAAAGAAATAATAAAGACTAGTTCAGAAATAAATGAACTAGAATGATGAAAACAATATAAAAGATCAATGAAACAAAAAGTTGGTTTTTAGAAAAGTTAAAAGAAAATTTACAAAATTTTAGCCAGACTAAGAAAAAACAGGAATGATCCAAATAAATAAAATCAGAAATGAGAAAAGAGACATGACATTTGATACTGCAGAAATTCAAAGGATCATTAACAGCTACTATGAGCAAGTATATGACAATATTTGGGAATGTCTAGAAGAAATGGATAAATTCCTAGACACATACAAACATACCAAGATTGAACCAGGAAGAAATACAAAACCTTAACAGACCATAACCAGTAACAAGATCAAAGTTGTAATAAAAACTTTCTCAGTATAGAAAATCATGTGTCCCAATAGTTTTATTGCTGAATTCTACAAAACATTTAAAGAACTCATAACAATCCTACTAAAGCTATTCTGAAACTTAGAGGAGAAAAGGATACTTCCAAACTCATTCAATAAGGCCAGTATTACTAAACCAGACAAAGATAAATAATAAAAAATAAAACTGCAAGCCAATAGCTATGATACATACTGATGGAAAAATCCTAAACAAAATACTGGAAAACTAATTCAACAATACATTAAAAAGATCATTCATCATGACCAAGTGGGATTTTTCTCTGGAATGCAAGATTGGTTGAAGATATGCACATCAATTCATGTTATACATCATGTCAGCAGAAAGAAGGACAAAAACAATATCATCATTTTAATTTATACTGAAAAATGTATTTGATAACATTCAGCATCCATTATGATAAAAACCTTTAAGAAATTGAGGATAGATAAAACACACCTCAATATAATAAAAGCCGTATGTGGCAGATCCACAGCTAGTATCACAGTGAATAAGGAAAAATTGAAAGTCTTTCCTCTAGGATCTGAAACATGACAAGCATGCCCACTTTCACCATTGTTATTCAGCATAGTATTGGAAGTCCTAGCTAGAGCAATCAGACTAGAGGAATATATAACAGGCATAGAAGTTGGAAAGGAAGAAGTGGAATTATCCTTGTTGCATATCCTAGTTTGATCTCACATTTGGAAAAACCTAGACTCCACAAGAAAACTATTAGAACTGATGGACACATTCAGTAAAGTTGAAGCATATAAAATCAACATACTAAAATTAGTAGCTTCTCTATATGCCAACAGTGAGCAATCTGAAAAAGAAAAAAAAATGTAATCCCATTCACAATAGCAAAACATAAAACTAAATATGTAGCAATTAACTTAAACCAGTGAAAAATCTCTAAAATAAAAACTATAAAAAATGGTGAAAGAAATTGAAGAGGACACCAAAGTTGGGAAAATATTCAATGTTCATGGATTGAAAGAATCAAAATTGTTAAAAGGTCCATACTACCTCAAACAATCTGTAGATTCAATGCAGTCTCTATCAAAATACCAATGATATTTTTCACAGAAATATAAAAAACAATGTTAAAATTTATATGGAATCAGAAAAGACCCAGAATAGCCATAGCTACCCTAAGCAAAAAGTACAAAACTGATGGAATCTTATTAACTGACTTCAAAATATTCTAGAGATGTAGTAACCAAAACAGCATGGTATTGTTGTAAAAACAGACACATAGACCAATGGAACATAATAGACAACCCAGAAACTAATCCACACACTTACAGTGAACTCATTTTTGACAAAAGTGCCAGGAAGGCATGCTGGGGAAAAGTCAGTCCCTTCAATAATGGTGCTGGAAAAATGGAATGTCCATATGCAGTGCCCACAAAAATTAAAAATAAAATTTAAAAAAATAAGCAGAGAAAGAATAAAGCTAGACCCCTATCTCTTGCCATACATGAAAGTCAAATCAAAGTGACTTAAAGACTTAAGTTTAAGACCTCAAACTATGAAACTACTACAAGTCAATATTAATGAAACTCTCCAGGACATAAGTCTGAGAAAAATTTTTTGAGCATGGAACAAGCACAGGCAATCAAAGCAAAAATGAACAAATGGGATCACATCAAGTTACAAAACTTCTGCAAAGCAAAAGAAACAATCAATGAAGTGACGAGACAACCCACAGAATAAGAGAAATTATTTGCAATCTACCCATCTGACAAAGAATCAGTAACAAGAATGTATAAGGAACTCAAATGACTCTATAGGGAAAAATTAAATAATCAAAAATGGGCAAAAGATTTGAAAATGCATTGTCAAAAGAAGACATAAATAGCAAACAGGCATATGAAAAGATGCTCAACATCGTTGATCATCAGAGAAATCCATATCAAAACTACAATGACTTATCATATCACTCCAGTTAAAATGGCTCATATCCAAAGACAAGCAATAACAAATGCTGGCGAAGACATGGAGAAAAGGGAATTCTCATACACTGTTAGTGGGATTGTAAATTACTACAATCACTATAGAGAACAGTTTGGATGCTGCTCACAAAAACTAAAAATTGGGGTACCATATGATCCAGCAATCCCAGTGCTGTGTATATGCTCATAAAAAGGAAACCAGTGTATCAAAGAGCTATCTGCCCTCTGATGTTTGTTGCAACACTGTTCACAACAGCTAAGATTTTGAGGCAACTTAAGTGTCCATCACCAGATTAATGGTTAAAGAAAATGTGGTACATATGCACAATGAAGTACTATTCAGCTGTAAAACAATAAAATCCTGTCACTTGCAACAACGTGGATGAAACTGAACTAGAGATCATTATATTAAATAAAATAAGTCATGCGCAGAAAGGTGAACATTGCCCTTTATCACTTATTTGTGGGATCTAAAAATCAAAACAATTTAACTTATAGGGAGTAGAAGAATGATTATCAGAGGCTGGGAAGGGGGAGAGGTGGGAATGGTTAATGTATTAAAAATAGAAAGAATGAATATGATATACTATTTGATGGCACAACAGTGTGACTATAGTCAATAATAACTTAATTGTACTAATAATTGTACATTTTTAAAATAACTTAAGGAGTATAACTGGATTATTTGTAACTCAATGGATAAATGCTTGAGAGAATATATACCCCATTCTTTACAATGTGCTGATTTTACCTTGTATGCCTGTATGAAAACATCTCATGGTATCCTGTAAATGTGTACGCTATTGTGTACCCACAAAAAATTATAAAAAGAAACTATTGAATATTTATTATGAGAGAATTTACCAATATTGTCAGAGTCCTGTCTTAATCAATATTCATATATTACCCAAGCAAACTTTTCTCTGCATCCCCTATGAGAAACGCTTAAGGGGAGATTATTTTTCTACAAATAAACCAACTAGAGGAAAGGATCAGTTTTGTCCATTTGCAGGTACTCATCGTAAAAAACAACTAGAACTTTTTGTGGGCTGATGTTTTTATTTCTAATAGGTGTTTTCCAAGTTTTTTCAGCACTATTTATTGAAGAGACCTTCCTTCCCACATAGTATCTTTTTGGTGCCTTTGTTGAAAATGAGCTGGCTGTAAATGTACGGATTTGTATCTGTATTTATTCCAGTCTTCTCTATCTGAATTGTTTTTTTTTAATTGAGTATGTTTGCTTAGAGATACTTCATAATTTACCATTGGTAGACTGTCTTTTATTTTCCCCCACCTACCACTACGTTATTACCCTCTTTTGGCAATAGATAGTGCTTTAATCCCAGATTTGCGTGAGTTCTAGAAACAGAGCAACTCCTATGGGTTGAGACAGGGACAGGTCTTCTGTGAGTGAACCCAAGACAGTGTGGAAGGTGTTTGTCCACCTTGATCTCAATTTTTCTAGTATAAAAACTGTGTTGGGGAGAAATTTTCCACATGCTTGGTACTGAGCAGATTGTAGGGAGGAGTATCATGGATATTTAAGTTCAATTATCTTACCATCTGCATAGCATTTTTCCAGTTCTGTGTAGCCCTGAAAACTGTCTTCTTCTCATATTTATTTCTGGGATAATGTAGATATTGTTGGTGATAATCTCAGTGATATATACATACATACATGTATACATACATATATCTCAGTGATGTATACATACATATGTCTCAGTGATGTATACATACATACAGACACACACACACACACATATATAGACATCGAGAGTAGAATATATATATACATATATATATATACACACACACATATTTGTGTGGGGGGGAGTGAAATCAGCTTGCTTCTAACCATCATTTTGGAACTGAAAATCTCCCAATGACATATCTTTTTAATTTTCAAATTTTTACGTCCCGGAATTTTCTCAATCTCTATTTTTGCATATGTTTAGCCTTATATTTAAAAGTATATTTTAATGACATTCGATAAATATTTTCTTTCTGTTTAAAATGTCTGTAGTGCATGCTACTTTATATCATCTCTAATACATTTTAGAACATCTTTTCATAATTTTATTTATGCTGAATCCTCAAATTTTAAGACTTCTAAAATGAAATTTTCAATTATTTTGGGACTAATTAATCTCAGCAAATCTCAGATCCTTACTGAGACTATACATGTACTATCTAGTAGATTGTAAAGACAAAAAAAATTATTTAGCATTATACAATTTATTTCTTCCCTTTTTTCTCTCATTTCCACAAGAAAATTAATGCACATTTGTTATCAATATGATTACATTCTTGTAATTGCATTGCTTTCTCCCATTATAGTTTCAGTGTAGAACTGTGATTTTCAAGCCTTAGTGTTCATCAGACTAACATAAGCAACTTATTAGAATGTAGAATTTCAGGCCTTATTTCTTGAGGCATTGGTTGAGCAGGTCTGAGGTACACCCAGAATTAAGGATTTTATATAAGCCTCCAAGACCATGAGCAATGCTTGGAGAAACTGGCATCCACATGAAGATAAAAGTGTCTAATCATAATCTCTATAGCCACTGGACTGGACTGTAGTCCCACTCATATTCTTCCAGTGTAGAAAACACCTTCTTTCACAAGACAGATCACTGATTTTCTAAATAATTGTTATTTTTATGTAGTCATACATTTATAATTTTTACTATTAATAGAGGAACCAAGCATCTAGGTTTGTCCAGGGCTGAATGGGTCCTGGGGACACAGAACTTTCAGTGTTAAAAGCAAGAAAGTCCCAAGCAAATTGGTATAAGTTGATTACTAACTTTTAAATTCTGTAATCTTTCTCTGATTTCATGAAGAATAAAATGAAAAGCTGTCAAAATACTTTGATTCAGCTTACTTGGCACCAAACCACACTAAGTCATGAGAATATGGACTCAGAAACGAGAATAGTGTTTCTACATGTAGGAAATAAATGGCCGTGGAAGAAAAACTAAAAGCATATCATCAATTGAAAGGGTTTCTAATACTTGAAACAGATATCATGCCCTTCTTGTATCTTCTCTTTTCCAGATGAAATATTCACTATTGTTTTAATTGTTGTTCACATTGTTTGATTTCCACATCCTGATTGCCCTCTACAATGTCATGCTTTCCATGTCTTATCACATTAGTTATAAATGCATCTTTTGGAATCCCCACTTACGGAATGTGGACAAAGCAAGGCTACCATAACACTGAGTTGATAGTTTGGCTACTTATAGAATTTTATAAGAGAATTTTCCCTCAGAAGTTTGAAGGCATTGCTCCAGAGTCTTCTAGCATCTAGCATTGCTGAGGAGAAATCTGCAGTCAGCCTCATTTATATCCCTGTGGATGATTCTTTCATTTATTTATTTTAAACTGTGGAAACTTTTAGGATCTTCTTTTTATTCTCAGTGTTAACAAAATTTTGTTAGTAAGTTTCTCTACGTGCCTTTCTTTTAGTCATTCTGAATATCATGCCACAGACTCTTTCAATTTCACAATTTAAATCTCACCGCAGCTCTGGGATATTATTTGTTCCGTTGTTTTCAGTTAGATCTCTTGAATTGGTATTCTAAGATGTTTATCTTCCTCTTATCATTTCTATCTCTATGTCCTGTGATTTGCTTTCTGAGATAATTCTTCAATTACTTTTTTTAACTCATAGAAGACTGGCACAACAATGTCCAGAAGAGTAAATGGAACACAAATCAGGATGGTGATCATAAAATGGAAATAGAATAAGTAAATCTGAAAGTGAGTTTGGGACATACATCATAAACCAACGTTTAGAAAATCACAGATAAAAAAATCCTAAATGGAAAAATGAAACCTAAGTAGATCAAATTTAAAAGAGAAGGAGGGAATGAGCAAATCATTTCTTAATCTGGAATATAAATGTCTGCTTACATTTCTTGCTAAGCATAAAAGCAAAGAAAGAAGACCAACACATTTGACTACGTAGATATTTAAAAAGTTTCTAATTATATAACAAAAATGTCTGCCTTCATAAAAAGGTGCAGGGTGAAGGAAATACTTGCAACTTTTATGGTGCATAATGAGTTAATGCCCTTAATATGAACAGAAATCTTACACATGAGTAGAAAAAATACAGTGAAACCTCCAAAGGCCAAAGAATAGGAACAGGTATTTTTTTTCCAAAAGGCAATATAAGTAGCAATAAGCATGGAGCAGGGATATTATATTTCTTTCTATATCCTCAGCAACAAGGGCAAGACTGCCACGTAAAAGGAACTCAATTAAAATTTGTTGAACAAATAGTTGAAAAATGGAACTTCACTGTTAATCATATAAATGCAGATGGAAATAAAACTTTTTATAAAATTAACAAAGCATTTTTAAATAATTACACCTATTATTGGCAACATTACAGAATAATAATTACTCATATATGCTGCTAATGGTAATACAGAAGTAAGTAGCCCTCAAATTTTAAGTATGTATATATATATATATATTTTTAAAACAGAGTCTCACTCTGTCAACCAGGCTGAAGTGCTGTGGTGCGATCTGTGCTCACTGCAACATCCGTCTCTGGGGTTCAAGCCTCCCAAGTAGCTGGGATTGCAGATGTGCACCACCACACCCGGTGAATTTTTATACTTCTAGTAGAGACGGGTCTTTTTCATGTTGACCAGGCTGGTCTCAAACTAGTGGCCTCATGTGATCCTCCTGCCTCAGCCTCCCAAAGTGCTGGGATTACAGGCGAGAGAGCCACTGCACCCAACCCTTAATAATATTTTGACCTAGAAATTCAATTAGAAAAATAATCAGAGATATTCCCCAAGATTTTTTCTAAGGTATGTTCAGTGCAAACTATTTCAAAATAAAGTGATTTATTAAAAAATTACCTACTATGAGAATTTAGTTAAATAAATTATGGTACTGAAATTAAAGACTGAAATAAAATTTAAATTTATTTAAAGACAAGTAATATTTAGGAATATTAACTAAATTTATTATTTATTAAATAAGTAAATCAATTCTTATTTATTAATTAATTTAATTACAGGCTCAAATAATCAGGAATTTGGCATAATGTCGTCAAAACTATATAAGAATCTGTGGAAATGCTAAGGTTCTCAGTGAAAAAAACCATAATAATAAACATTATTTTTAAATCGTATTGCCTTTTGGAAAATCCTATCTGCTGAATCCCATCTGCTGAAGGACCTCTTGCTTCACTGAGCACCTTGATGGAAATGATCATGAAAACTTTGGTAGCAGGCAAAACATAATTGAATTATCTTGCAAAGCACATGGTACAGCAGGTGAAATTATGTTGGGAAAATCCTGGAGGGTTAGAAATGAGCTAGTAAGGAAGTATAGGAAGAAAAATCATATATACCTGTTCTGAGTTTGACCAAGAAGAAACTTTAAAAAACAAAAAACATCTGAAATAAATTTTATATTGTTTATGTGAGTGATCATTGGGTGTAATAATAGTCAGGGAGCCAGGGGAATTTAGGGATGTGATATAAATTCTCTCTCCAAGGTCCTCTACAAAATTTTAATAAAGTTGACACGTCTTAACAAGGCTTTTATGCAAGTAAAGTCACTTGGTAAAAACTGAGACTGTAAAAAAAGATGAATAATTAAAGAACAGCTGCCTATTGGGAACAAGAAATTATTTTTGAAATAAATCTTCATATTTTAAAAAATGATAAGTGTGAATTTTATATGTATATTCATGTGGGGAGTGTGTGTGTGTCTGTGTGTGTGTTTCTGTGGAGGTAGATGGGTAAGAGAGGTTGAGATTGAGATTGGAAGTACATGCACAAAATGTATTAAGAGTGATTACCATTAAGGGGTATGTTTATATAATATTAATTTTTTATTTAGTTAATTTGCATATTCCACTGTTTGTGCAATGAAATATTTTCCTTTTAAATCAGAATAAAAAATTTTAAAATGGCTAGAGGCATTATATTAATGTTATTATAAAAATGGCTTTCTTGTCTTTCTTTCTTCTGTGTAAGTACTGCCAGCATGCATATTAAAAACATTTAAAGAGCCGTGGAACTAAGAGTGCGTTAACTTCATCATGACATATTTTGAGAATTCTTATTCTTTTTCAGGTATTGCAGTGTTTACATCATCCAAACTAATGTATTTTTCTTTAAATAGAAATTGACAAGGAATGCCTCTTAATTTTCCTGGCATAGTTATGATTAGATTGCAAAAAGATAAGACAGATACTTGCCTTTGCTATGGTTTGAAGGTATTTTCTCCAAAATTCATACTGAAACTTAATCCTCATGTGGCAGTATTAAGAGGTAGCGCCTTTTTGAAAATGTTAACTGTGAGGTATCTGCCATCATGAATGAATTAATGCTTTATAAAGGGGCTGGAGAAAACTAGCTTAGTCGCTTTTCGTCCTTCCATTTCTTCTGCCATATGAGGACAGAGTGTGTGCCCCCTCTGGAGGGTGCAGCAACAAGGCAACATCTTGAAAACAGAGAACATTCTTCATCAGACAACAAACCTGCTGACAATTTGATCTTGGATTTCCTGGCCTCCAGAACTGTGAGAAACTAAATTTCTTTTCTTTGTAAATTACCTAGTCTCAAGTATTTTGTTACAGGCAACACAAATGGACTAAGACAGCCTTTCTCTGGGGCAAATAAAGAACCATTTGAATTCTCTCAAGCCTGGCATAGTAGAAATAAATGCCACATAAGTAGATCCTTTAAAGTAGTGCTTCTCAATTATATGTAATGAAAAAAACAGGGTGTTTTTATTGGCAACCTATTGGGTAAAAGTACATTTGTAAAATGCGATAAAATGAATTATTGAAAAAATATTGACTTCTGGATCCTTTTGACGTAACCCTAAAAACCTAAAGCAAAAAGTTGCAAAAACATTCAAAATATAAACCCAAATATCTTAAAAGATTGACCAGGTGTAACATAATTCTGTCAAATGGCTGTGATTTCTAAAGACTCACTCTCAACTTCCGTATTCATCTCTTTATGAACTGTCAATGATTTGTGAATCAGCATGCACTATAAATCTCACTTGAACAGCTCTGAAGTAGGTAGTAGAAAAAGTAGATAGGGATAGGTGGAGAATTTCTTCTCCTGTTGTATTTATATTAGCTGAACTATAAACATAAACAGTTGTAATCTCCATTTTTCAAAATTGATGTGAAAGAATCCAGGAATTGTAAGAAGAAAAAGAAAATATAATGAGTGGGAAATCAGCTTTCATAAACATACGTTACAACCATTAGGATTGTTAAACAGAAAAGAAAAAGAGAATTCTCAAAAAATATAAGGATTCTATTGCCTTAGATTTTTATATTGTAAATATAAAATAAAGATTCAGAATATTACACAAAACAAATGTATAGCTTACCTTATTATGAGGCAAACACCATTGTAAGCACTAGCTAGGTCAAAAAATAGAACTTTTGTCAATCACTCAAGAAGCTCCTTCAGGTACCTTGTCCAAATCATAAGCCTCTCCTTTCCTCCCTCCAAAAAGTAGTCATTATCTTGACTTTTAGAAAAATATATTGCGTTTATTTCCTCACACTTATATCACTCAAGTTCCTCATCTATCTCTTTCTTTTCCTCTTAATTTATGTGCTGAAAGATTTAGACAATTTCACCTGGATTTTGCTTAATTCAAAATTGTGGACCAGTTCAAACGTTTCCTCTAATCTTTGTGTTTTCTACAAATTGGAGCTGGATTCACAGGCTTCATCACATTTAGATCTAATTCCTTCAGCAAGGCTATAAGTGGTCATATAATACTTTTAACTAAGAAGTATAGAAGGTTCAATTTCATTCTTTTATTCATTGATAGGTATAAAATGTTGATAATCTATGTTTTTAATTTATTAACTGGAATTGTTTTACACAGAGACACATCCACTCATGTCTTGTTTATTCACTGGCACAGATAATATATAAATGGAAAAAAGGTAATTACTTTTAAAAATTTATTTAACAAGTTTTCAAGATAATGAATTAGTTTCCTATCCTCCACAGGTAACATTTTTTTTTATTTCATAATCCATAATTTTAAGTTCTTGATTTAAATTTAAATTGAGGACTATAATTCTTAAACTGATTTTTTTTTCTGCATTAAACTTCTAACTCCTTTATTTCTGATCAAGAATTCTGGGTCTTCAAGACACAGTGGATGATAGGAATATAATAACCTGTATTTGCTCATTTGCTTTATCCCACACTACTCGTTAAGCTGTGTCATAATAACAATACTACTTCTACTACTATTAATTATGACCACTGAAAAATAAGGGATAAAAACCCAGAAATGCTATCTGTAACATTATTCTATTAAAGTTGTACTATATCTGTATTGTCAGAGAACATAGCCATATTGTACTGCAGTTGCTTCCTTTTAACTCTCATTTTGTATATATTTAGTTTTCACCAGCAGTCTTAATGTGTCTATCTGTCTGGTTATTTTGATTGCCAGAAACTTGTTCTCTTGTAAATTATTTAGTAAGAAGCCCTGGGAGCAATATTTCCTAAGTTCTCTCTTACTGATAATTTGGAAGTTTATCTATGGGATTCAGGATGATCCAAAAACTATGCTACCACCAGCACCACTATTTTCCCGGAATCTGATGGTTTGTTTTTATTGTAAGGGGCGTTGAACACTTTTTATTCTCCACAATAGGCCAAGTGCAAATTAAACTAAGAATGAAGGAATTTCTGGATGACTTTCTTGAAAACTTTGAAGAGATAGTAGAATGAATGTTCTTCTGCCCTGATATAGTTAGCAGATTATCTATATGAAAGCTATGGAAATTAGCTGATCTCTTCAGATTTTAATACTTTTCACATTTCTTTTTACTCTAGAATTCCAAGAAATAGAATTAAGTACCTTATAAAATAATAGTCCTAATATACAACTGGGTCTCTCTAAAGTTGTTTGACATTTATATATCTATACACAAACACACACACACACACACACACACACACACACACACACACACACACACACACTTTGGATATATGTCTTCTCCAAATCTCATGTTGAAATATGATCCTCAATGATGGAGGTGGGGACTAGTGGGAGATGTTTGGGTCATGGGAGCAGATCTTCCATGGGAGCAGATCATCTTTCATGAATGGCTTTGTGCTGTCCTCATGGTAATGAGTGAATTCTCATTGTATGAGTTTGCACGAGATTTGATTGTTTTAAAGAACTTGGCACTTCCTCCTTCTCACTCTTTTGTTCCCTCTCTTGCCATGTGACACAATGACTCCCTTCACTTTCCACCATGATTGTAAGCTTCCTGAGGACTCAACTCAGGAAGTATATTTCTGTACTATAGCCTGCAGAACCATGAGCCAAATAAACTTCTTTTCGTTATTTATTACACAATCTTAGGTATTCCTTTATAGCAAGGCAAAATAATAACAGAGGTATGTTGGTTAGAATAGTGCCAGCAGTTCTGATTTTTGCTGCCACCCCCATGGATTATGAATTCACCTTTTATGGGTATCACTGGAAACTTTCAGAAATTGGTTCTATTGTTTCATCAAAAATCCTTCACCATAATAAAGTTTTCTCAGTGTCGAGCATGGACGCGAGTGATTTGTAAGAAGACAGAAAAAAAATAAATAGGTTAAGAAGCTCTAGAGCTATATGCAACATTTCAGTCAGAAAGGTGAGAAAGTAAAAATAAATTTGGTTTTGCAGAAAGGAAATATATTTACCTTTGCATTTTGTACTAAGGAGGACGAATTTAATATTGATACAATAAAACTATAAGTATGGAAGTAATACCCATGTAAGAATTCAGCTTTTTATTTTATAAAAAGAAATTTCCCTAGTTGGAATTATTTACTTATATGCCACCAAAAAATTTGTTCCTATTATCGCATAGCCTGAAATTAAGGGGTTATTTTTAAGACACTTCAAGGCTTGATGTTGCTATATTATACACTTTGACATATTCTGCACAAGTTAGACCAAGTCTTAAAAAATGTGCTTTCTTGGGGCTGCCACTGTTTAACAAGTTTATTAACAAACTGACACATTTCCAAAGAAAGACAAGTGAAATGTCTAAGAGTCTGATAGTCAGTTTACATAAAGACAGCTGATATGGGGATTTTTTTAGCCTGAAGTAAAGTCTTAAAGAGATAAGATTTTAAGTTACTAAAAAATATTTGAGGGATAAGATACAGGATTACTTACTCCGATTCCAGAAGGGAAAACTAGATCCAAAAGTGGAAGTATTACTGAAACAGATTTTTAGATCAATATATGGAAGAACAGTAAGAAAAATTTACCAAATTTGGCTTTCTCAAAAAATAGTGAGTTTCTTGACACTGAAAGTAATTTATCATAGAATGGCTGAGAATGTTTGCATCTGTGAAAGATTTTATGGAACACTTGGAACGGGAGGAAAGGCAGTTATATCTCTGCTTTGAAAAAGAGACAAAGTATGGTATACATAGTTTCAGGCATACATTCTGAATCTAAAATGAAACGTGTTAAACTAGACCACAGATAACTTTTTATAGTGAATTCCTGTTCGGCTTTGACATTTCCCTGTCATTTGAGTATAATCAAGGTATGATAATATCTGCAATCCATCATTTCATTTCAAAACTTTGATTCATGACACAAGTGAGGCCTAATCTCAATGCAGTATCATCTTACTAAACCTTAGGACACTTATGTTGTTACATACAACCCAGAATTTAAAAATTTTAAGACATTAAGAAAAATCTTTCATTAATTAGTTTATTCTAACATAGTATATGAAATAGTAATGGAATAAATTCAGCAAATGGAAGTTATTAATAGAGTACCTATAATTAGATCCACCATCCATAAGATTTTTGTGGAAACCAAATAGTCTCTATCTTGAATGCCGTGGTGGTTATAAAAATGTATTCATGCCTATTTCCCATTTTCATAAGATGTAACTATTGACATAAAGTAAGTAAAGGGTACATGACACTTATCAGCACTTTTCTTTGCAGATTCCCATAAGTATATAAGTATTTCCAAATATAAAGTTTGAAAATAAATAGTAATAAAACATGTTCCCAGGTACTCACCATCCAGGTGTGTTCCTCTCTATGTATTGTTTAATTCAGTGATTCTCAAGGATCCCTTTAAACTCATAAAATTATTGAGGATGCGAAAGTACTTCTGTTTCTCTGAGTTATGTCTACTGTTCTTTATCTTACTAGAACTTAAACTTGAGGAAATTCTAAAATGTTTGCCTTTTTATATTTAAGAAGTTATGTGATCATAAAAGTGATAATTTCAGAAAATCCAAACATTCCAGTAAGGCAAAGTTGAATATAACAAGATTTGGGCTTATGATCTTCTTCTTGTTTATATTTCAAGCCATTATTGCATCAAATATTACTCCCTGTGATATACATTTTTCACTCTAGTCTTCACTCTGGCCTTAAGATATGATAAATCTCTCCCATTCTTAGCCTCAAAACAAGCTTCTTATAGGGCAATAAATCAAGAGAGGCTTTTTAAATTGGTTTGTTAAATAATAAGTATGACTTGTGCATGATAATAAGCTTTGAGAATAAAAACAAAGATTCAATTGTACAAGATGAACATGTTCTGGAGTTCTGCTGTATAACATGTTGCCTGTAGTAAACAATACTTTACTGTGGACTTAAATTTAAGAGGGTAGGTCTCATGGTGTGTTCTTACCACAATAAAAAAGAAAAAGGGATAAATTATAGGTGTAAAAGACAGGGATACTTGATGGAGTGAGGCAAGAATAGTCAGGGAATGCTGGGGAAAATATTGATATATGTAAGTTTGTATGTCATTAGGAACACATGAGAGAGTAAGAGATAGAAGTGTGGAGTAGATGTAGATGGATTCTTTGGGGAGGACAGGATGAAGCATGAAGAAGTTATTATTTGTTATTTCTTATCTATTAGTAACAACTCAGAAATACTATATTTACATAATCCAACTGACTGTTGTTAAAAGATAACAAGTAATAACTTCTTTATACTTTATCATGTTCATTTTTAAGTATAATAACCAACCCATTACAGTGTAACTGAGATATTATTTTATAACTTTATTTTAGAAAATAAAAATGTAATCAACAGTGTAGCATTGCTTTTCCTTCTTGCAAATATCTCTAATGTCTGATTACTGAAGACAGGTGGATTCTAAGAGCTGCTTCTACATTCAATTCACAGCATTGTGTTATGGCGGCTGAAGGATGTGAATAAAGTCTGCTTACATAGATATGTACCTGGAAAAGAGAATATTCATAGATTATCAGATTATGGATATTATTCTACAATACTAGACTGAAACACCACATGAGAAGTTTTCTAAAGGCGAGTTACAATGTGGAATAAAAAAACCAATCAGTAAACTTCGCATACTCTGCTTTGTTCAACTCTATTCATGAATTTCATAGTTTAATGGATCTTTTATCCACATACATATTTGTAACATCATGCATAGATGCATAGATAATGTGTACAATAACTTTTATTGCTAATTTCATCTTTCCTGTAACTTAATCCATGCTCAATAATTAAAGCTCTTATCTATAATACCTTCCTTCAGAGAAAGCATTATTTTTTTGTGTTTTATCACTTGAAAACTAAAATTTCATTTTTTAAATTTTTTTATGGTAGAGGGGCATGTGTGGTTTTAAAAAATTTTAGTTCCAGGCCAGGCACAGTGGCTCATGCCTGTAGTCCTGGCATTTTGGGAGGCTGAGGTGAGCGGATCACGCTGTCAGGAGTTTGAGACCTGCCAAGCCAATACGGTGAAACCTGATCTCTACTAATAATACAAAAATTAGCCCGGCATTGTGGTGTGCACCTGTAGTCCCAGCTACTCGGGAGGCTGAGGCAGGAGAATCGCTTGAACCTGGGAGTCGGAGGTTGCAGTGAGCCAAGATCGTGCCACTGCATTCCAGCCTGGGTGAGAGCAAGACTTGGTCTCAAAAAAAAAAAAAATTTAGTTCCAAATCTGTCTGATTGGAAGAGACTGATATATGACTT
This sequence comes from Plecturocebus donacophilus, assembly GCA_004027715.1. Classification (NCBI taxonomy): domain Eukaryota; kingdom Metazoa; phylum Chordata; class Mammalia; order Primates; family Pitheciidae; genus Plecturocebus; species Plecturocebus donacophilus. The sequence continues at coordinate 189,772 of PVKP010000159.1, forward strand.
CACTAGGATTGCCATAACAACATATTTTGGTGTTTTAACCTGCCCATGATCTCAAGCTGGGTTGCTTAAAGCATCAGAAATGTATTGTTTCATAGTTCTAAAGGCTAGAAGTCTAAAATCAAGGTATTGACAGGTTCCTGTTCTCTCTTAAAACCCTAGGAAAAAGATCTTTTCTTAGTTCTTCTTAGCTTCTAGTGCAACAATACTTGGCATTCCTTGGCTGGCAGATGCATCATTCTCATTTCTGCCTTCATTTATGCATGGTATTATCCTTCTCTTTCACTCCTACTTTCCTTATAAGGTCAACAATCACATTAAATTAAAAGATCACATTACTCTGTACTACCTAATATTGACTACATCTGCAATGATCATATTTCTAAATAAGATTACATTCTGACTTTCTGGGAAGGACATGATTTTTGAGGAGGGGCACTAACCAGACTTGGTATAGTCTTACCTTTGGACTCCCCAGATTCAATCTATCCCATGTGCAAAATGCATTCACTTCATCCCAACATCCCCAGAATCTTAACCCATTTAGCCCACAATCTCATCTGAATGTCATTCAAAATAAGTATGGATAAGTCTCTGGGTGTGGTCCATCTATGAAAAAATGTATCTATGTTGACAAATTTGTGAGACTAGGAAACATGCTATCTGCTTCCAGAATATAATGATTAGACAGGGAATAGAGATTTCCAATCTGAAAGAGACAAAATAGGCGGAATAAAGAGATTACTAGTCTGAAGTAGTCTGCAACACAGAATGAAAAATTCCATTAGTTTTTAGAACCTGAGAAAAATGATCTGTGGCTCAACGTTCTGCCTGCTTCAGTCCATACTGGGAATGTTGCTGCTGAGATATTTGATTGGATCCGTAAGCGTCTTGCCTAATCTTTTTATCAAAAGCTTATTCAGCCTCACTCTTGGCCCTGTTTCCAGAGCATAATATCTACATAGACTAAGAATTTCCCAAATTATTCAAGTGTAGATTCCTTTATGCTTAGCATTTTATTCCTCAATTTATCTCTTTCTGCTAGCATTTTACTATAAGCAGCTAGAAGAAACCATGCTGTACCCTTCTTGCTGTGCTTGGAAATGTCCTCAGCCAGATACACAAGTTAATTGCTTATAATTTCTAATTTACACAGAACAATAGACTAATTCAGTCAAGTTTTCTGCCACTTTTGTAACAATGATTACCTTTTTTCTCTACTGTTTTTCATTTCTGCCTGAGGCCTTATCAGAAGTGTTATTAATGTTCATTATCTAGCAAGATTCTGTTCATGACAAGATACGTATTCTATAAGATGATCATAGCTTTCTTTACAGCTCACCTCACTTCTCTCCAGCTCTCAACAGAATCACCATTAGCATTCATATTTCAAACAAAAGTCTCCTCAAGGCAATATAGTCTTTCTCTATCAAGAGCCTCAAACTTCTAGTCTCTATACATTATGCAAATCCAAAGTAACATCCACATTTTTGGCATTGTTACAGCAGCATCCTATATGACCCAGTACCAAAAGTTGTTAGTAGCTTGTGCCCTTTGATTGCTAAGTAACCTTCTCATGTACACATTTACCATATTTTATTTATCTATTTACCAATCAATTGACATTTGAATTGTTTCCATTTTGTGACTGTTATGAATAAAGTTGCTAAAAACATTTGGATGTACGCCTTAATTATATGTTTTCACTGCTCTTGGTGAACATCTAGGAGTGGAATTGCTGGATTATATAGTGTGATTGTTAGTTTTATATGTCAAGTTGTCTGGGCTAAGGGATATCCAGAAAGATGGTAAAACATGATTTCTGAGTGTGTCTGTTAGGTTGTTTCCAGGATAAATTAGCATTTGAATCAGTAGACTGAATAAAGAAGATTGCCCTCACCAATATGGGCAGATATCATCAAATCCATTGAGGGCTCAAATAAAAACGAAAAAAAACAGAGGAACAACAAACTCTCTCTCTCGCTCTTTCTCCTTCTCAATCTCATTGAGCTGGAGCATCTATTTTCTCTTACCTTCAGACATCAGAGCTCCTGGTTTTCCAGCCTTCGAAATCCTGGACATACATCAGTGTGTCCTCTGTGGTTCTCAGACCTTCAGACTCAGATTCGGAATTACATCATCAGCTCCCCTGGTTCTCAGGTCTTTTGACTGGGATAAAATTGCATTACCAGGTTTCCTGATTCTACAGTTCACAGAGAGAAAACAGTGGAACTTATTAGCCTCTGTAATTACTTAAACCTATTTCCATAGTAAATCTATATCTACTTATAGATAGTAGATATAGATAGATATATCTTTTTGGTTCTACTTTTCTGGAGAACACTAATATATATAAGTGTATTGTTATTTTTTTTAATTGTAATTTTAAATAACATTTTCAGATTAATAGTAAAATTGAGTGAAAGGTACACAGATTTCCCAAAAACTCTTGGCTCTGAAACATGCATATCCTCCCCATGTCTACATCCCCGACCAAAGTGGTACATTTGTAACAATTGTTAAACCTGCTTTGACACATCATTATTATTCAGAGTCTATTAACTTACATTAGGGTTCACTTTTGGTGTAGTACATTCTATGGATTGGGGAAATGTATAATAACACGTATTGACAATTATGGTATTTTACAGAGTAGTTTGACTGCCTTAAAAATCTTTCTTCTGCCTATCTCTTTCTTCCTCTTCCCTATACCATTAAATACCGATCTTTTTACTGTCCCAATAGTTTTGTCTTTTCTATAATATCATATTGTTGGAATCATAGTCTTTTCAGATTGACTACTTTTACTTAATAACATGCATAAATTTTCTCCATGTCTTTTCATAATTTCATATCCTATTTATTTTTGGCACTAAATAATATTAAATTGTCTGCATGTACCACAGTTTATTTAAGCATGTATCTACTGAAGGGCATAAGACTTACTTTCCGCTTCAAACAATTATAAAGTTGCTATAAACATCTGTGTGCAGGTTTTGGAGTGGATATAAGCTTTGTAATCCTTTGAATAAATACCAAGATGTGTAGTTTATGGATTATGTGGTAAGAGGACATTTGGTTTGATAAGAAGATGCCAAACTGTCTTCTAGAGTGGCTGTACCATTTGACAATCCAATCAGCAATACATGAGAATTTCTGTTGTTTTATATTCTCTCCAGCATTTGATGTTGTCAGTGTTCTGGAATCTGGGTAATCTAATAAGTGTGTAGTGCTATCTCATTGTTGTTTTAATTTGTACTTCCCTGATTACATACGATACAGAGCACTGGTTGATTCTCTAAGATGATCATAGCTTTCTCTGAATATCTTATTTTTTTATCTGAATATCTTATCTTTGATCTGAATATCTTATTGTTTGAAGTGTCTGTTCAGAACTTTGATCCATTTTTCATTAGTGTTTTTTGTTTTCTTATACTTGAGTTTTAAGTGTTCTTTGTATATTTTAGGTAATAGTCTGTTATTAGCTATGTCTCTTGAACATTTTTTTCCAAGTCTGTGGCTTGTCTTTTTATCGCTTTGACAGATAATTTTGTGAAGCGAAATTTTTAATTTTAATGAAGTCCAGTTTATCGATTTTTTAATGAATCATGTCTTGGGCATAATAGCTAAAAAGTCATTGCTAAATTCAAGGTCAGCTACATTTTTTCTATGTTATCTTCTAGAAGTTTTATAGTTTTGTATTTTACATTTAGGTCTGTGATTTCTTCTGAGATTTTTTCTTGTGAAAGATGTAAAGTCTTTGTTTATATTTATCTTTTACATATGGATGTCCAGTTGCTTCAACACCATTTGTCAAAAATATGACCTTTCCTTCATTATATTGTCCTTGGTTCTTTTTGAGAAATCAGTTTACCATAGTAGAATTTTAAATTTATAACACAGTATCATTTACATTAGCATTTCCCTCAAAGGAAATATTCATGAATAAATCTACCTATCTATCTATCTATCTATAGATCGATGGATCTAAACTTGGAGATATATATATATATATATATATATATATATAAACATATATATGTACACGTGTGTCTGTATGTGTGTGTGAGTGTGTGCGTGTGTGTGTGTTTGGAGAACTACAAAATTCTGATGAAAGAAATAAAAGAGCTAACTAAATAAAAAATATTCCAGGTTCATAGATAGGAATACTCCATATTGTTAAGATGTCAGTTCTTCCCAACTTCATTTATATATTCAGTAAAATCACAATAAAAATTTCAAATTGTTTTGTAGCTATCAAAAAACTGATTCAAAAGGTTATGTCGAAAGGGAAAAGACCCAGAACAGCCAACACAATACTGGAGAAGAACAAAGTTGGAAGATTGACATTACCTGACTTTTAAGTCTTTAGACTTACTATAAAGCTACAATAATCAAGACAGTGTGGTATCAGTGAAAGATTAGACAAATAGATCTATGATTTGATCTATTTGGAACAGAGTACAGAAACATGCCCACATAAATAGAGTTAGTGGATGCATGGTTGACTTTTAAAAAAAATTGTCAAACTGTTTTAAATTAACTTGAACATTTTGTCTTCCTTCCAGAAATATGTTAAAGTTACAGTAGGTCCACACCCTTGTATTGTTCATATTTTAAGATTTAGGTATTCTAATGATAGTTAGTTTAATGTACTGTTATGTCCTACAGTACTTTGGCATTTATGTTTCTAGGCTTTTATTTAAGTCTAATACCTGAAGATAAGGCAGGCAAAGGAAGGCCTTTGATAGGTCATACAGCATTCTTATATGTTTATAATTTTGCTATTTTTATACTGGAAAATATGTTAAAAACCTACGACAATCTAAATGGGTATTACTCTGACAACTCATATTAATTCCGTATGACTTTACTATTAATGGCACCATTCAGTAAATTCTCAGTTAAATCTCAGATTTAAAAATGCTGGCCATTTAGGATTATTTTGTGTTACTGGATTCAGATAACAGTTTTTATTGGATGTTTTATATCATATCCCTCTGTGACATGAAAAACAGTGGCAGAAGCATAAAACTATCTAAAATATTTGCTAAGGAAACATCTTTCTGTACATCAGGCTTTACTACAAATTGCATTACAAATAGTGATTTGTGGCTATTGGCACTCTTTAAAGCACCCAGATTTAAAACTCCCTTGATGAGAAATGTAAGAAATCTTGATATTAGAGTTGCTTTAATCAGTTAACTGTATATTATACCTATCTATCCATTTAGATCTAGATTAAAAGGTCTCCAATATTTTCATTGCTCTGACAAGAACCAAAAATAGAAAAGTAGTGTATCTGATCTTCCAGACTGTGGGTTCTTATAGAAAAAGGAATTCTATTCACATGTACCATAAGCCAGACTTAGAATGCTGAACCTCAGAAGTATCAGGATACCAAACTACCATTCTGTTCACCAGTTTGTATCTTAACAAGATTCCAACACTAAGTGGTCCAAACGCTCAAAGTAAGACACACACCTATTTATGTTTAACACTCAATTTGCAGATAACAACTAAATGCATGATTTTACTCAATTCAATGAGAAGGAATACAAAATACTTTGTAGTGGCAAATTCTTCCCTCAAGTGTCATTTGTGATTATTGGAGCACTAATTTTGACTCATTTTCTTCAAATGACAATATTTAAATTAGTTTTTGTGCCGGAGGTGACCATCTTAAACAATAAAAAGGTACAATATAAAAGTCTATTAATTTAATTTATTTTAGCTTTGGAGAATGAAATGATGTATTCCAAAAGACATGGAATAAAAAATCCACACCATCAAAAATACATTCTAGCTCTTCAGGCCTAAACTTTAGATGCAAAACAGGGACATAAATAGTCATTACCACTCTACCATCACTCATTTCCAAAAATAATCTGAATATATACCATATAAGCAGTTGGAGACCGGTCATATCACCACTGAAAAGGTTGAAGAAATGTGTATGGATCTCAATATCCCGGTGATTAGTAGAATTTCATTATTGTAATATATCCCAGCATAAACTCAAGTTCAAAAATCACAATCAGTAATGCTGAATACAAATCATTCTCTAATTATATACCACAGAATTTAAGACAGAATTGGCTAGATAAGATAGCTACTTCAAGGGCACTCATGGGACACGAGGGAAGCATTTAGAACAGTGTAAAATCAAGCAAATAAAAAGTTGATTTGTGAAAACTTATGTAGATGGCTAACATCTGGCTCCCAAACTTGTTTATCCTCCTCACATATTTCTATGGAAATCAGTAGAAAGAGATGTTTTCCTAGTTTGTGAGCTAAAATGTGGATGAACAGAGACAACAGAAGATTTTCTCCTCATGACTTAGTGATAAATACAGAGGTAAAATTTATTTTATTTATTTCTCAACTTGAGCCTCCACAACTAGGCTGAGTAGCTTTCAAGTAATTAAGGACTCAGAAAACACCTGGTTTACTTGAGTGATAATATTTACATTAAAAGCATTTTGGCTCCAATTTATAGTCTCTACATGTGCATCAGTAAATTTTAAAAAGTACAAGAGGTGAATAGGATCACAACCTGAATCCTGCTGATCACAGTGACACTGACTTACATTAATTCCTTTTTTTTTTTCTTTTTAGCTTTGGTGTGCATACCTGAGTGAACGCCTAGAAGAGCTCCAGCTAGTCTACAATAGAACAGCCAATATGAAGAGCAATATGAGCCTTAGGAATCAAAGTACACCTATACTCCATTTGCTCCATTGAATTTAATACAATCCATAGACTATGAAGAACTTTCTATGTTTACAGCAGAGTGCTGGATTTGGAGATATATACAATGATCACTGAAACAGTCCTTGCTTCTACAAGAATATTGACTTTTGACTCTGTTCAAGGTTTGAGACCTCCTTAAAATGGCATTTTTCTGAAATTTATTCCACTCTGGATCTGGTTTTCAAGTAGAAATATTCACTAAACGATTTCATTCATTCATTCATTCATTCATTCTAAGTCACTTCTGTAGCAATCATCATGTTCCAGCATCCAGGCAATATGGTGGAGATAAAGAGATTAATACTTCACAAACTACGACCTAAAAAGGCTCAGAGTCTATTAGAGGAAGATAAATAATATGAAAATTAACCTTAATACAATGCATTAAATTTTAGAACACATATTAAATTAAATATATATGTAAATATTTGCATCCATGTTTGACTAGAGGAAATTTTACCCATGATATCCTGATGACATAATAAGTAAATTAACTAGATTACTCAAAATGAATGTTATTTTCTTCTTATAAAATTGAATTCTGAAGTAAAAATATTTAATATAATCTTATTTTAAAATATTCTGATATTTATTTAAAATAAATTCAGATAAAATTTTCTATAATTGACTCTCCATGAGCTACATCTAATCTTGGTTCTGAACATCCTTACCTTTAGTAATCTTTTAAACTTTTTGTTACTGAGTCAAAGAAATAACCCCTTATTCAAAAACATGGCTTATATATATTTGGCATATTGATACTATGAATCTTTAGTATAACTTACTTCTAAATATTTATTATGGCTAATTCAACTGCAGTGGAAAGCAGTATGGTAAATCCTCAAAGAGCTAAAAACAGAACTACCATTCAACCCAGCAATCCCATTTGTGGATATATTCCCAAAGGAATAGAAATCATTCTGTTATAAAGACACATTCACATGTATGTTGATTGCAGCACTATTCTCAATTGCTAAGACATGGAGATGCAAAGACAAGGGTAAGCCAGGAACAGAGTGGTGAAGGGTATGTGAGTGAGTGAGCACAGGTGTTGGCTCCATGTAAGGCTGTGGCTAGATCAGAAGTACCACATATGGCTTCTGCTTTGGACACCCATATCTGGACAAGGATAGCATGATGGTGCCCAGAAGCTTGAAGATGCCAGGAACCATGGAGCCCCAAAGAGGGTATTACAGCCCTGGCTCAGGGACCCCCTAGATCTGAAAAGCTGCAACTATTCTCCCATCATTACCCACAACATGGCAAGCAAGATGTGGGGAGGGGATGGGAATGCTTCAGCTCAGTTTGTCTTACATTTCTTTTAGTCCCACCATTTGGTGGGTCCTGAATTCTTGTTCCACATCCAGGAAGAATGAGGTATGTGGACAACTGAAGGGTGGGCAAGGCTGAGAGGAGTTTCATTGAGCAACAGAATAGCTCTCAGGAGACCCAAAGTGGGTAACTCCTTTCGGCAGGCAGGTCGTCTAAACGTCTATTCAAGTCTGGCTGAGTCTGGAGATTTGATGGGCTCAAAAGGGAGGAAGTGCATGCTGATTTATCCATAATGGTGGGCTCAGAAAACGCACGACAATTTCTCACTCCAGGCAGTGGACTCCACCCAAACCTGGCAGCCCAACTCCCAGGCTTCAGGCAAACCTTGGCTTGAAGGTGGGGTTTTACCAGGGACCTGCCCATTTCAGCCCAGGTACCTGTCTCTTGTCATCAACATGCCATTCATGGCCCCCAGGCTATTTGTGCTGAGTGGTGCCTGCAGGTTCGTGTTTAGCTGCTCTCAACCCCACCAGCCTCCCTCCATTTCGATGTGGTGGTGGTGGGGGGTCTGTTGTGTCAGCGCAGCCATAAGTGTGTGCACACCCAGCCAGGTCACTATAGCTCCCAGGCACGGCTTCAACTTTTCTGCCAAATTGGAGTGGGCCTCAGGAGCGGGAGCCAGTGCTTCTGAGGCTGTGGGAGCAGGGGGTACTTCCAAGACCCCCAAGAGCATAGACATGCCCTGGTCTGGAGCCACGGCTGAACAGCTGCAGCAGTGCCTGGGATCACAGGGCTCCTGCCCCTTTAACTCAATAGAGAGTGGGCACCTGCTAGTTTTCAGCCCCTACTGGCTCCACAGAGCATGCAGTTCCAGCCATGCTTCCCCCACTGCAGCTGACATCCCTGCAGCAGCTGCTACAGATGAGTGGCCACTGCCACCATGAGTACTAGGCTTAATACCTGGGTGACAAAATACTCTGTACAACAACCCCTGCCCCCAACACAAGTTTATCTATATACCATAGTTACACATGTACCCCGAATGTAAAAGTCAAAAAAATTATTTGAACAAATATAAAAACAATATTGAGAAAACCATAGAAAAGCCAAAACTTTGCCATGGATGTCTCCCAAACAAATACATAAAATTGAAAAGAGGCAAATAGACTTAGTACATATGTCTTCTTTATAAATAATTTAAAATTTTAAAATATATCAAAGAAAGTAGCATAGAATATTTTATGCAATAAAATTAAGTAGAATAAAATCATCAAAAAGATTTTTTTAAAATACATTTCTGTCCTTCAGACTCATTCAATAAGACTTTTATTCTTAGACAACTTCTACAGATTATCCCGTAGTTTATCTGCTAAACTTCAGATTTTTAAAAAGTCTTGTTCATATATATATATTAAGAAGTCCAGTCTAATCTGAATAAAAAACCTAAACCTCACATTTAAACTGTTTTTATACACAGAGAGATCTCGTCCTAAATCAGATTCAGCAACATTTTGTGAAATCAAAGAATGACCTGTGTCTAATCTTCCTGCTTAATCACTTCAAACTACTTGATCTATTAATTCTGATTCCTTCAGATTGGGGTGGAAAAGAAGGAGAGGTGCAATTGATAAAAATAAGAGTCTTTAAGATTTTCCAAATATTAGATCATATCAGCTGCAAACAAGGATAATTTAACTTTTTTCTTTTCAATTTGAATGTCTTTTATTTCCATATATTGTCTGATTACTCAAGCTAGGACGTCTAGTAGTATCTTGGAAAACATTGGTAAAAATGGGCGCTCTTCTCAGGTTTCTGATGTTTGAGGATAGGCTTTCACATTTTTCCTATTCAGTATGATACTAGCTATGGCTCTGTCATATGAGGCTTTTATTATGTTGAAGTATGTTCTTTCTATACCCAATTTTTTGAAGTATTTTTAATCTTGAAGGGATGTAAAATATTATCAAATAAGTTTTCAGTAAGAATTAAAACGATCGTATTGCTTTTTTCGTTCATTCTGTTGATATGATGTGTCACATTAATTGATGTGCATACGTTGAAATATCCTTGATTCCCAGTGATGAGTCCCTTTTGGTCATGTTATCTTTTTAACGTGTTTTTCAATGTAGTTTGCTGGTATGTTGTGGAAGGTTTTTGCATAAATAGTCATCAGATATATTGGTCTGTGGTTTTCTTTTTTGGGTGTGTATTTATCTGTATTTTGTATCAGTGTAATATTGGCCCCATAGAATGGATGTATTCCCTCCTTCTCTGATTTTTTGTAACACTTTGATTAAGATTACTATTAGCTCCTCTTTAAATGCTTCATAGAATTCAGCATTGAAGCCGCTGGGTCCTAAGCCTTTTTTTAAAATTGTCAAACATTTTTATTATGGCTTTACTCCCAATACTTGTTATTACTCTTTTCATGTTTTAGATTTCCTCATGGTTCAATCATAGTAGGTTGTATGTGGCTAGGAATCTACTCATATCTTCTAGATTTTCCAATCTATTGGCATATATATGCTCATAGTAGCCACTAAAGACCCATTCAATTTTTGTGACATAAGTTAAAATGTATTCTTTTTCTTTTTCTTTTCTTTTATTTTATTATACTTTAAGTTCTGGAATACATATGCAGAACGTGCAGGTTTGTTACATAGGGATACATGTAGCATGATGGTTTACTGCACCCATCAACCTGTCATCTACATTAGGTATTTCTCCTAATGCTATCCCTCCGCTACACCCCCACCCACCAACAGGTCCTGTGTGCAATGTTCCTCTCCCTGTGTCCATGTGTTTTCATTGTTCAACCCCTATGTGGTGTTTGGTTTTCTGTTCTTGTGTTAGTTTGCTGATAATGATGGTTTCCAGCTTCAACCATGTCCCTGCAAAGGACATGAATTCATCCTTTTTCATGGCTGCATAGTACTCCATGGTGTATATGTGCCACATTTTCTTTATCCAGTCTATCATTGATGAACATTTGGGTTGGTTCTAGGTCTTTGCTATTATGAACAGTGCCACAATAAACATAGATGTGCACGTGTCTTTATAGTAGAATGATTTATAATCCTTTGGGTATATACCTAGTAATGGGATTGCTGAGTCAAATGGTGTTTCTTGTTCTAGATACTTGAGGAATTGACACACTGTCTTCCACAATGTTTGAACGAATTTACACTCCCACCAACCCTGTAAAAGCATTCCTATTTCTCCACATCCTCTCCAGCATCTGTTGTTTCCTGACTTTTTAATGATCACTATTCTAACTGGCATGAAATGGGGTTGTTCATTTTTTTCTGGTAAATTTGTTTAAGTACTTTGCAGATTCTAGATATTAGTCCTTTGTCAGATGGATAGATTGCAAAATTTCTGTAGGTTGCTTGTTCACACGGATGATAGTTTCTTTTGCTGTGCAGAAGCTCTTTAGTTTAATTAGATACTATTTGTCAATTTTGGCTTTTGTTGCCATTAATTTGGTGTTTTAGTAATAAAGTCTTTGCCCATGCCTATGTCCTGAATTGTATTGCATAGGTTTTCTTCTAGGGTTTTTACAGTTTTAGATCTTATGTATAAGTCTTTAATCCATCTTGAGTTAATTTTTGTGTAAGGGATAAGGAAGGGGTCCAGTTTGAGTTTTCTGCCAGTTTTTCCCAACACCATTTAGTACACAGGGAATTCTTTCACCATTTCTTGTTTTTGTCAGGTTTTTCAAAAATCAGATGGTTGTAGGTGTGTGGTGTTATTTCTGAGGTATCTGTTCTGTTCCATTGGTCTATATCTCTGTTTGGGTGCCACTATCATGCAGATAGCATTCAATCCATAAATTACTTAGGACAGTATGGCCATTTTCACGATATTGATTCATCATAACCACGAGCATGGAATGTTTCTCTATCAGTTTGTGCCCTCACTTATTTCCTTGAGCAGTGATTTGTAGTTCTGCTTGAAGATGTCCTTCACATCCTTTGTTAGTTGTATTCCTAGGTATTTTATTTTCTTTGTAGCGATTGTGAATGGAAGTTCACTCATGATTTGGCTTTCTGTTTGTCTGTTATTGGTGTATAGGAATGCTTGTGATTTTTGCACATTGATTTTGTATCCGGAGACTTTGCTAAAGTTGCTCATCAGCTTAAGGAGATTTGGGGCTGAGACAATGGGGTCTTCTAAACATACAATCATGTCATCTTCAAATAGAGACAATTTGACTTCCTCTTTTCCTAATTGAATACCTTTTATTTCTTTTCCTTGTCTGATTGCCCTGGCCAGAACTTCCAATACTATGTTGAATAGGAGTGGTAAGAGAGGGCGTCATTGTCTTGTGCCAGTTTTCAAAGAGAATGCTTCCAGTTTTTGCCAATTCAGTATGATATTGGCTGTGGGTTTGTCATGAATAGCTCTTATTATTTTGAGTGTTCTTATAGGTTTTGTCTGTAAATCTATTTTATCTGACACAAGTATAGCTACTCTGGCTTTTATTTTGTTTTCATTTTCATGAAATATCTTTTCCCAGCTATTTATTTTCAGTCTAGGTGTATCATTTTAGGTAAATTGTTCTTCTTGTAGACAACAAGTTATTGGGTTTTGTTTGTTTAATTCATTCAGCCAGTCTATGTCTTCTGATTTGAGACTTCAGTTCATTTACATTCAACGTTATTATCGGTAAGGACTTAACTCCTGCCAGTTTATTTGTTTTCTGGTTGTTTTGTGATTTTTCTCTTCTCTCTTCACTCCTATTCTATCTTTCTTTTAGTAAAGGTAACTTTCTCTATGGATATAATTTAATTTTAAGCTTTTTTTGGATATTCATTGTGGGTTTTTATTTGAGTTTACCATGAGGCTTGCAAATACTCTTATAACCTATTATTTTAAACTAATGGCAACTTAACAGTGATTATACAATGAACAAACTAATAAAGAAGCCAAAAGAAAACAAATAAAAACTCTATTCTTTAACTTCATTCCCCTGCACAACTGTTTGCTGTTTCTATTTATAACTTACTGTGCTATCTATGTCTTGTGAAGTTGTTGTAGTTTTAACTTTTGATTGGTTCATTTTTTTAGTCTTTCTACTTGGGTAGTTTACACACTACAATTACGGTGTTCTACTATTGTGTGTTTTTCTGTGTGCTTACTATCACCAGTGAGTTTTTTTTTTATCCTCAAATGATTTCTTTTAATTAATGTTCACTCCTTTCAGGTTGGATAATTTTCTTTAGTATTTCTTGGAGGATAGATATTATGTTGTTAATTAAGTGCCTCAGCTTTTGTTTTTCTGGAAAAGTGTTTTACCTTCATGCTTCAAGAATATTTTCACCAGATATACTATTCTAGGGAAATAAATTTTGGTTTTTTTTTTTTTTTGGCACTTTTAAATGTCATACCACTCTCTCCTGGCCTGTAAAATTTTCACCAAAAAATCTACTGCCAGGTGTATTAAAGCTCCCTTCTATGCTATGCTATTTGTTTGTTTTCTCTTGCTGCTTTTAAGATCCTTTCATCATCCTTGACCTTTGCAAGTTTGATTTTTAAATGTCTTGACTTAGTCATCTGAATTAAATCTGCTTGGTGTTCTATAAACTTTTTGTACTTGAATTTTGATGCCTTTCTCTAGGTAAGTTCTCTGATTTTATCCTTTTGTATCCTACTGCTGTCTCTTTTTCTGACTCCTTTTTAAGACCAGTAACTCTTAGATTTGCTGTTTGAGGCTATTTTCCCAATGTCGTATGTGTGATCCATTTTTTTAGTTATTATTTAGTCTCTTCTGACTGTATTTTCCAATTTCCTGTCATCAAGCTCACTAATTCTTCCTTCTCTTTAATCAATTTTGCTATTAAGACACTCTGATGCATTCCTATGTCAATTAGACTTTTCATCTCTAGAATTTGGTCTTGATTCTTTTTAATTATTTCAATATCTTGGTCAAATTTATCTGATATAATTCTGAATTCCTTCTCTACATGATCTTGAATTTCTTTGAGTTTCCACAAAGCAGCCATTTTGAATTGTCTGCCTTAAACGCAGTTTCAAATCTGTCTCAATCTCCAAGATTCGTCCCTGGTACCTGCTTTAGTTAGTTTGATGAAATCATGTGTTGCTGGATGGTCCTCATACTTGTGATGTTTTTTGGTGTTTACACATTGAAGAACTATTCCAGTCTTCACAGTCTGCACTTGTTTGTGCCCATCTTTTTTGAGAAGTCTTTCCAGGTATTCACAGAGATATGCACTTCAAGCTGAATGATGCTGTGGTTCTGACAGAGTCTTAGAGGCACTACCTTAGTGGTCTTGGGTAAGATCCAGAAGAATTATAAGTATTAATAGGCAGAGACTCTTGTTCTCCTCCCTTACTTTCTTCAAACTAATAAGAGTCTCGTTCTCTGTGCTCAGCCATCTGGAACTTGGGTTGGGGTGATGAAAACACCCCTGTGGCCACCATTACTGGGAGTATTCTGGGTCAGGCCTCAAGCCAGCATGGCACTGGTTCTTACTTAAGGTCTACTATAACCACGCTCTGGCTAGTGCCTATGCCTACTCAAGGCTCTAGGGCTCAACAGTAAGAAGGTGGGGAAGCCAGACAGGTTTATGCCCTTCACTTCATGGGGGCGAGTTTTCCCGAGCCTTGGGTGGGTCCAGAGATGCTTCTTAGAGCCAAGGATTTCTGTTAAGAATCTTCGAAATCTACTAAGTATTCCATTCTACTGCACCTAAGCTGGTCCCGCAAACCACAAGATAAAGTTTATTCCACTCCTCTCTCTCCTTTCTATGGGAAGAAGAACCTCTCTCATTGGCCACCACCATCACCAGCCCATGGAGAGTTTTGCCAGGCCACTGCTGATGCTCATTTAAAGCCCAAGGGCTCTTCAGTCAGCTCATGGTGAATGCTGCCAGGCCTGGGACTCACCCTATAGGGCAGTGGGGTCCCTTCTGGCCCAGGTCAGGTCCAGTAATTCTGTCCAAGAGCATAGGCCTGTACTTGGGGACCCCAGGAACCTGCTTGGCTCAGCCCCTCTGCTGTGGCTTAGCTGGTGCCTAAGGTGCAAGACAAAGTACCCTTTACTTTTCCCTCTGCTTTTCTCAAGCAGGAGTCTCTCACTGTAGTCACCACAGCTGAGCATGTGCTTACTGACACTTTTAAGTCAACATATTGCAGAGTCTCACCCAAGTCCCATGACATACTACCTGCGTATTGCTATTGCTTATTCAGGACCCAAGGGCTCTTTATTCAGAAGATGAAGAATCCTGCCAAAACTGGATCCTTCCTTTCAAGACACTGCGTTCCGTTTTGGCCCAGGGTGTGTATAGAAATGTTATCTGGGAACTGGCAGCTAGAATGGGAGCCTCATGATTCTGTCCAGTGCCCTGTCCTACTGTGGCTGAACTGGTTCCTGAGATGCAAGAAAAGTCCTCTTCTCTGTTTGCACTGCTTTACTTAAGAAGAAGAAAGGCATTACTTTTCTTGCTGTGAGCTGTGCTGCCCGGGGATGGGGAGGGGAGATGCAAGAGCTCCCTTTGCCCTGCCAGCTTATATCTCCCTAGGTCATGTGTCACTCTAATCCGCTGGCACTACACCCAGACTAACACTAGGAGTTGCCTAGGAATTGCCCTCTTTATGTCCTACACTGCCTTTCAAGTTTACCTAGGAGGCCAGAGCACTTCGGCCCAGGGGGGCAATACTGGGCCCAGGGGGGCAATACCGGCCCAGGGGGGCAATTCCTCTCTCGTTAGGGCTAGTCTAAATGTTTCCTCCATGAGTGGGTACTGGCTGAGCCCAGCATGGCTTCATTCTCCACTGTGACAGGGCAGCACTGAGACAAATGTAAAGTCTCTGAGTCACTGTGTTCTCTTTTTTCAAATTGCACAGATTCTTTCTACCAGCCACAGGACCTCTGCTGGACGATTGTAAGATGTGGTGTTCGTGACTCAAGACTGTCTCTCCTACCTTCTTCAATGCCTCTTTTGCCTGTATGAAGTTAAAATCAGGTACTCTGGTTGCGAATCTGATTTTTCTTTCTTGTGATCGTGCTTTTCTATGTGTAGAGAGTTGTTGAAATTTGGTGTTCTAGGAATGGGAATGAATGGTGCAGGCTTCTATTCCACTGATACCTTATTAGAGTGCTCCATTACCACATGGCATTGTGAAAAGTTTCAGCTTATCATTAGTTCTCTGACATCACTCTGGTAGAGAAGATGTAGAGGGGGTTGTCTCCTTACAGCAGGGTGAATGTTGAAACCTAGGTTCTCCACTTTTTGGTTCTTTTTTCTTACGAAGTAGGAGTGAAACTGTTATTTTTCCCGTGTTGTTTGGCTACAGTATGATTGTCTCAAAGTTTTCTCTTATTATGCTTCTTGTTTCTGGTACTTTAGCTAGTAAGAACAATCATTTGTTGGGACTTTTTTGTTTTTTTGCCTGCATACACTGGTGTTTCTAAATTGCTATATTCTTTAGAACACAGTTTCAGATGTTTGTGGCAAAAAAACCCCAAAATGAAGTACATCACCACAGTGTTGTCTTTTGAACTCCTTGTATACTAGCCACTTTACCTTCCTCTCTTATCCTTTAAAAGTTGTCTCATGATTGTTTTATAAATATATTAATATTATCCAGGTTTTTGTAACTGTACATACTAGAATATATACAAATTATTTCTGGTCTACCTTTTCCACAATCAGTGCCTCAAACATCTCCATTTTTTAAAAAATACAAGACTAAACTCAATCACAATAAAGATTATTGTGTTGATTTAACTTATTCTTTCTTTCCTTTCCAAATACATGCACTAAAAAGTGTTGCATTCCTGAATAAGCAAATTATCTCTGAGAAAAAGTTATCTATAATCTACTATAGTAACACTTAGAAAATTGCTTGCCCAATTCATCAGATTGCTACTGGAAAAACATTAATGTTCTTTTAAGCTTTCTAATTTACTCTTCAGAATTAACTTAGACTGTAAGACTCTCTGATTGAATAAAAATGAAAGTAATGTGACTAAAGGTAAATTATAAGTTTGCTCACAGGCTAATTGTTCTGTGGCAAATTGGTTTTCTCACTGTACTTTATTCAGGAAACGGGAAAAAGCTAAGGAACAACTTACTAGAATCAAGTTACGTTCACACTGAAATATTTCAAAACAAGTCATGACCTAGTCCTGGTTATTATTGTTGATATTAACTCCAAAACATTCAGCATGCCAAAAAAGTACAATGCAATGGATTCTAGCATTAATTCTGACACTCACAAGCCATGTGATTTTTGTTTATGTACCTTTAAATTGGAGTAATATGTGCCTCATCTGCTTCATAATACTGTTGTGAAGAATTAGCAATACATATTTTAGTCTCTCTAAATAGTAAAAAATGCAATAGAAATGCAAATATGTAAAAAATGAATATAACAGTACTTTTTTCAATCACAATTTCATCTTTGTTGTGTCCATGAGACTTATATTTAATACAATGTAAAAGAAAAATGGGCTCGATCATACTGCACACACAATTATTCTATGTATGTTTTTAACTTACCAATGTAACCATCTTTCAATGTCTCTCTTTCTCTCTCTCTCTCTATATATATGTGTGTGTGTGTGTGTGTGTATATATATATATATATATATATATATATACACTCTTACATATATGCATACACACCAGTGCATCACTGATATGTTATTACTGTTATTGACTTAATACCATATTGGTGTACCTTTAGGTATTTTCTATTTTTTTACTATTATAAACTACTATTTAATATTATTAAAACCATACTCAGTTCCCTGAACCTACCAGCTATAGTTCCTAAAGACTAGCTCATGTTTAACTAGCTTATTCTTATTAACAAAAGTTGTTTTAAATTTTCATGCTTTTATTATTTACCAGAATTACTATTTGTAAAAAATTATCTTTTAATTTCAGCTGACACATAGAACAACCACTTCAAAAAAAGCCTTGTATGACTTTATTTCCTCCACCATTCTAACTGCTTTCTTTTTATCTTCTGTTTATATGTAAACCAAAGTTGACATTTTTTGGTGGTGCAGGATGATCACTAATCAAATATTGTATGCTTCTTACATGTAGTAGGAGTTCAATAAATTTTCACTGAACAAAAGTCAGCTATTATTTGAATGCCTAACGTATTCATAATACTATCCAAGGGATCTCAGTAAATACAGAGATCTACAATATACTCCACTCTCTCATCCACACAGTACTCATGCGTTGGTTGAAATAATGGCTAATAGCTAACATGGAAAAACCACTGAGTTTCTGGCTCTGTTTTGTATTTTATATGCATTAACTATTTAATATTACCAACAATGCTATGAGGTAGAGTCTATTATTATCCTCATCTTATGAATGAAGACACCAAAGCACCGATAAATTAGGTGATATGACTGAGATCACACAGCTGGTGGATATCAGAAATAACACTTAGACCCATAAAATTTGACTTTAGAGCTTGTGTTCCTGTCTTTATTTTTTTTTTACTATGTTGCAAGATATGTGCACATAGGCTAATCATTTACTGCCTTGTTTTGGCTGTAAGTGTATTCAGAAAGGTACTTAGCAAGACTGAACATGATAAGACTGAAAAACATTGAGAAGTATGCTTGTGATGACAGTACAATTATGAAGTTTGTTTTCTTAATGGCTTTCAACCAGACATACACTATGTTCATTAAGAAATTTCTGTCAAACAGAAGGTAAGTTTTTCAAGATCTCTTTTTGCTCCCATCCTCTTAAATGTTTTTTAATCAATCATAAAAAGAAGGCAATATACAGTTACCCAACATGCTGATGGCACAAAGCTGGAAAAAACAATAAATATACCAACAATAAGAACAAAAATTGCAAAATAATTGCAAACAGCTTTATAATCTTAAAAAGTTATAAATTATATGGCTTAGAATTTTACTCTTCAATTTGAAATGTCTAACATATCATTACACATTCAGATTTCATCACTGAACACGTTTATTATATGCATACATTAAAACAACTAAGTATGCTTGACATCATTAATTATTCAACAACAAAAAATATCACAGAAGTCATGTCTATTAGAGCATTATTACACTGCTATAAAGAACTGCTCAATGTTGGGTAATTAATAAAGAAAAGAGGTTTAATTGATTCACAGTTTGGCGTGGCTAGAGAGGCCTCAGAAAACCATGGCAAAACGTGAAGGGGAAGCAAGGCACCTTCTTCACAAGGTGGCAGGAAGGAGAAGTGCCAAACTAAGGTGGGAGAGTCCCTTATAAAACCATCAGATCTTGTAAGAACTCACTCATTATCATGAGAACAGCATAGCAGAAACCATCCCCATGATTCAATTACCTCCATCTGGTCTCTCCTATGACATGTACAGATTAGGGATTACAGGAATTATAATTCAAGATGAGATTTGCTTGAAGACACAAAGCCTAACCATATCATCATGCAATAGGCTCTATAAAGGACAGGAATGATACTCAATCTACAAATGTAGGTGTACTTGTGTGAAAGCAGATCTATGAGCCAACCATAGCCATTCATTTACAAACAATCAACTTAGAAATGGGAAGTGAAAATCCAGTGCTTTCTACAGTGGTGAGTCCACTATACTAAAATTTCAGTTTTTGTTTGTCTCTGATTTTAGTTTACCTTCCACCATAGGGTAACTTCTATATTATTTATGTTTTCTGTTTATTCATAGTATCTGTGATTTCATGAACTTTTTAAATAGTTAGTAACAAGATATAGAACAAGAACCATGGATAAAATTGTCAGAAATGCTCGCTTTAATATGGAAAGTACCTCTTGGGTTCTACAAACATGAAATTTACTGTCTCACAATATAGTAAGTTCCTTATGACTGTCAGAGTTCTAATGTAAATTGGATGACCAAATTTAAGAACATTGTAGAAATTATATAATCATTAATTGAGTTTTTAAAATATATGACTATATGGCTTTTAAAAATTTTGTATAAATTTCAGGAATATAAGTGCAGTTTTGTTATATGCATATACTGCATAGTGGTGAAGTCTGAGCTTTTAGTGCAACCATCACCTGAATAATATACATTGTACTCACTAAGTAATTTCTCATTCCTAATCCCCCTTCTACGCTCTCAACCCACCAAGTCTCCAATATGCATTATTTCACACTCTGTGTCCATGTGTACACACTATTTCCCTCCCACTTATAAGTGAGAATGTGAAGTATTTGATTCTCTATTTTTGAATATTTTCATTCAATATAATGGCCTCAAATTCCACACATGTTGATGCAAAAGATACAGTTTCATTATTTTTATGCCTGAATAGTATTCTAATACTATATATACATATGTATATACACATATATACACATATATGTAAAGTGTATAGATACTACATTGCAGTGTGTATATATATAGTATATATACTGTATATAATATACTATAATATCTATACTATACATAGTATACATAGTGTATGTATACACTATAGTATAGTAAATACATATATATACTATAGGTACTATATATGTGATATGGTTTGGTTGTGTCCCTATTCAAATCTTATGTTAAATTTTAGTTCCCATAGTAACTACAGGTCATAGGTGGGATCCCGTGGGAGGTAATTCAATCATGGGGGCAGTATCTCCCATGCTATTCTCATGATAGTGAGTAAGAGCTCATGAGATACGATGGTTTTATAAGGGGCTTCCTCCTTTGTTCAACTCTCATTCTTCTCCTTTCTGTCACCAT
Source organism: Plecturocebus donacophilus (assembly GCA_004027715.1). Lineage (NCBI taxonomy): Eukaryota > Metazoa > Chordata > Mammalia > Primates > Pitheciidae > Plecturocebus > Plecturocebus donacophilus. The sequence continues at coordinate 210,532 of PVKP010000159.1, forward strand.
ATGAAGAAGGACATGTTTGCTTCCCCTCTGCCATTATTGTAAACTTTCTGAGGGCTCCCTAGTCATGCTGAACTGTGAGTCAAACCCTTTTTCTTTATAATTGCCCAGTCTCAGACAGTTCTTTATAGCAGCATAAGAATGGCCTAATACAGTAAATTGGTACCATATAGGGTGAGGTGCTGCTATAAGGATACCCAAAAATGTGGAAGTAACTTCAGAACTGGGTAATAGGTAGAGGTTGGAACAGTTTGGAGGGCTCAGAAGAAGACAGGAAAATGTAGGAGAGTTTGGAACATCCTGGAGATTTGTAGGACTCAGAAGACAGAAAGATGTGGGAAATTTTGTAACTTCCCAGAAACTTGTTGAATGACTTTGATCAAAATGCTGATAGTGATATGGACAATGAAGTTCAGCCTAGTGTAGTCTCAGATAAAGATGAGAAACTTGGTGGGAACTTGAGTAAAAGTCATTCTTGCTATGCTTTAGAAAAGAGACTGGTGACTTTTTGCCCCTGCCCTTCAGATCTGTGGAACTTTGAAATAAAGAGGTATAATTTAGGGTATCTGGTGGAAGAAATTTCTTAAGCAGGAAAGCATTCAAGAGGTGACAAAGCATAAAGGTTTGGGAAATGTGCAGCCTGATGATGCAGTAGAAAAGAAAGCCCGTTTTTCTGGGGAGAAATTCAAGACTGTTACAGAAAGTTGCATAAGTAATGAGGATCCAAATGCTGATTGACAAGACAAGGGGGACAATGCCTCTAGGGCATGTGAGAGACCTTCCTGACAGCCCTCACCATCACAGGCCAGGAGGCCTAGGCAGGAGAAATGGTTTCTTGGGTCATGTCCACAGTTCCCCCTACTCTTTGCAGCCTCAGGACTGGGTGCCCTGCGTTCCAGCTGCTACAGACTTGGCTAAATGGGGCCAATGTACAGCTCAGGCTGTTGCTTCAGAGGGTGTAAGCCCCAAGACTTGGCAGCTTCCAAGTATTGTTGAGCCTGCATGTACACAGAAGTCAAGGATTGAGGTTTGGGAACCTCCACCTAAATTTCAGAGGAGAAATGGAAATGTCTGAATTTCCAGGCAGAGGTGTGTTGCAGGGTGGAGCCCTCATGAAGTACATCTGCTAGGGCAATGCAGAAGAGAAATGTGAAGATGGAATCCCACACTGAGTCCCCACTGGGCACTGCCTAGTGGAGCTGTGAGAAGAGGGCCACCATCCTCCAGACCTTAGAATGGGAGATTCACCGACAGCTTTCACTGTGACCTTGGAAAAGGTATAGACACTCAATGCAGACTGTGAAAACAGCCAGGAGAGGGGCTGTCCCCTGTAAAGCCACAGGGATGAAGTTGCCCAAGGTCATGGGAGCCCACTTCTTGTAGCAATGTGAACTGGATGTGAGACATGGAATCAAATGAGATCATTTTGGAACATTAAGGTTTAACAACTGCCCTATTGGATTTCAGACTTGCATGGGGCCTGTAGCCCATTTATTTTGGCCAATTTCTTCCATTTGGAATGGCTGTATTTACCCACCACATGTACTCTCAATATATCTAAGAAGTATCTAACTCCTTTTCATTTTATAGGCTCATAGGTGGAAGGGGCTTCCCTTATCTCAGATGAGACTTCAGACTTGAAGTTTTGAGTTAATGTTGGAATGAGCTAAGACTTTGCTGGACTGTTGGAAGGGCATGATTGTGTTTTGAAATGTGAGGACATGAGATTTGGGAGTGGCCATGGAGGAATTACATGGTTTGGCTGTGTCCTCACACAAATATCATCTTGAATTGTATTTTCCATAATCCCCACCTGTCATGAAATGAACCTGGTTGGAGGTAATTGAATAATGAGTGAGGTTACTCCCATGCTATTTTCATGATAGTAAGTAAGTTCTCACAGGATCTGATGGTTTTATAAAGGGCTTCCCCCCTCACTCGGCTCTTATTCTTCCCGTTCTTGCCACCATGTGAAGAAGAACGTCTTTGCTTCCCCTTCTGCCATGATTGTAAGTTTCCTGAGGCTTCCCCAACCCTGCAGAACTGAGGCAATAAGAACTCTTTTCTTTATAAATTACACAGTCTTCAACAGTTCTTTATAGCAGCATGAGAAGGGAATACTACAATATGTTTAATATTAGGTAAGTACAAAAGTTACTGTGGTTTTCGCCATTAAAAGTAATATGTATATGTGGTATACATATAATAGTAATATATAGTTCATATATTATAGTATATAGTACATATATATTATACATGCTATATTATATACATATAGTATAGTCTGTATATTATATATACCATATTATAGTAAATAACAAAAAATAATTATTTGAAAATCATAAATTTTGCTTACTTAGAAAGTGGATCTTTATCACAATCTATTTTTGTCCCCAAGAGTTCATGATAAAAGGTAAACAATAAATGCTATGCTGAAAAAAACTCCATGAATGTAATGTGAATTAATGGGAAAAATGTCATGAAAAATAATCTCATCGATACAATTATAAAACTAAGAAACATTGATAGTCATGTTTGGAAAATGTGACATCATCATAAATTATTAAAAATAAAATACTGTTACAAGAACATGAAATAGTTCGATTGTTACCCTCAATGATAGTGTTTTATCACCACCCTAACATAATGCAATATGAGTTTATAATTTTAGAAACTAGTCTTACAGAAAGAATATGAAATGTACCTATTGCCTTTAGAGTCCTTCTGAAAGCCCACTTCAAACACTATCCAATAGTCTTTAATAAACTTTTTCAGATTCAAGATAATCTCCTGCCCCTCACCCCGGGGGGGAAAAAAGTTTTTATTTTGGCTCCTTAATCCACCTTTGACAAAAATGTTTGAAAATTCTGTCAACTCTATTGGTGAGCTTAGCTTTTAAAATAAATTTCTAAGTTACCTTTTTCACCTAGCTCAAACTTTCAGTTCAGAGCACATTTTTCTTGATGGTCCATGAATTGAGTTAAATTTACAATAAATCTATTACAGAATCAAGGAAAGCTTCTTTCCATGCACTTATACAAAAGTTGACTAGAGTCATTCTGCTAGTAATCAAAGAACTATTGGTAGTGTACTTCATCCTTTAAGTACTTTCCAATATTCCTGATCCAGAAAAATGCTTGCTTTCACTTCGATTGCATTCTTCTAGTGCTGCTTTTTCTCTTTTCTCTACCTTTAAAACTTTTTGTTATGTTGTCTCTAGATTTTCTTCTTCATGCATCAAATTCTTTTTCTCACATTTCTATCCACTATTATATTAAAATAAATCTATGTAACATTATCTGTTACAATATATTGTACAATTAGAATAGAGTTTTCATTCTTTTCTAATCTAAAAATTCTCACTCTGTATGCACACTCATATATAATAACTATTGTATGACATTTAGAGTTTCGATATCATTTTAGATCAATTCATTTATAATTAATTTTATCTGGTCTATTTGTCAAATATCAAGTTTAAAAACTCCTCCACCTAACATTTAACACTTATATGACTTTGTAGTCAAGATGCTCACAACAAGAGAAACAGAACCAGGTAAGTTCTAACAACTATAAAGTATTGCTTTAGTAAGATTTATTTCTGTACAAGTAAACTTTGTTTGGCACTTTCAGCTATAGCGAATAACTTTTGGAAGAAGTATATTTATCCAAAACTATCTAATAAAAAATCAAATTTTCAAATAGAATTTGTACAGCTAATCTTTTTTCTTTTTAATTTCTTTAACTTTTATCATTTATTTTGTACATTGAATATAACCTCTACCCTTTAATATACAGTTGTCTTCTTGATATTGCCATCTGAAAGTCTCACACCACTCTCAAACTTAAAATATATAAAATTAAGCAACTCAAATGTCCAATCATGGAAATTTAATAAACAATATATGGTATCTCCATAGAATGGAGTATTATTTAGCCTTAAAAATGTAGGAAATCTTGTCATATCATGTTCAAAAATGGATGAAACTTGAAGACATTTATGCTAAATAAAATAAGCTAGTCAAAAAAAGACAAATACCATACGATTTCACTTACTTGAGGTATCTAAAAGAGTCAAATTCATAGAAACAGAAAGTGGAATAGTGATTGCTGGAGGCTGAAGGAAGCAGAAAATGGGGGACTGTTGCTAAATTTGTATAGAGTTTCAGTTTGCAAGGCGAAAATTTCTGAGAATTTGGTTGCACAACAATATTAATATGCTTAACAGTGCTGAAGTGTACATTCAAAAGTGGTTAAAATGGTAAATTGTCTTACATTTTTAAACTAAAATTCTAAACATTATAAGATTATATGTAAGATTTATAAATAAAATTTGTGTTTTTAACTCAAATCCTCTTTTCCCAGTCTTCCTCATGTAATGGGCATATCTGAAGTGAACAAGCTAGAATCATAAGAGCCACACTTGGTGAATAGCTATCCTTCTTTTCTCACAACCAATTTAGCACCAATTCCTGCCTAATCTTCCTCCAAAACATTTCTTTTACATGTTCATTTACTTTGAATTATGCTGCTCCAAATTTTATCCAAACCATTATTATTCTGTGAGCAGTCTCCTATTCTGTCTTCTAACACTAGGATTTTCTCCACTCCGGTATGTTATTCTCACAGCATTCAATATCTTAAAAACAATGGTTAATTGGAATGTGTCATGTCATTGAATAAATTATCTCATGATTTCCCATTGCTCTTTAAATAAAGTTAATAATGCTTTATATAGTCTTCACATCTGTACAGCAGACTAATCACCTATTATTTTCACCCTCACTCTTCGCATTTCTGCCAGACTGGTCTTTCACTTCTTCCATAATGTCACATTTTCTCAATCTCAAGGATTTGATTCCTGGTGTTTCCTCCACACTAGACTACTCTGGAAAAAAATATACTCATTTTTCTGATCTTATCTCGTGTAACTTCCTCAGATTGGTTTCATTTAACCACTAAAAATTGCTGCTCTTGTTTTAATGTAACATACACAAGTAAAAGTACACAACTTATACATGAAAAACTCAACAAGTTTTTCAAATATGAAAACAACTATATTAATCACTCCCAAGTCAAAAAACAGAAAGTCTCTTTTGACTTCCTAGGCGCAAACTCCACCCTTAACAGCATAAATTAATTTTGCCTGCATTTTTATTTTATATAAATGGAAGGTTTCTATGTATACCCTTGTGCATAGATTGCACTTAATATTAAGACATGCATATATGTTGCTTTTCTAGTTGTCGTTTCTTTTCATTACTGTACAGATTTTTAGTCTATGAACAAACTAAAATATATTACCCCATTCTACTGTAGATAGACATGTACACTGTTTCCAGATATCCTTATCAAAAATAATGCTGCTACAAATATTTTTAATATTGTTATGTGTTTTTTGGGCTCAACTGCAGAAATTTCTGTTGAATATTTGCTGAGGAGTAAAATTACTAGGCAATAGAATATGGTGGTGTTAATTTTTAGTAATAGTGACAGTTTTCTTAAGTGTTTTACCAATTTATACTTCCACAAGTATTATAAAAGAGTTACAATTGCTTCATATACTCACAACACTTGATATTTACAGTCTCTTTCATTTTTGTAATTCTGTTGCATAAGTAGTTAAAATTTAAATTTTCCTAATAATTAGTGAAATTGAACACCATTTTATCTGCATGTTGATTGTTAGTATGCACTTTTTCGGAAGGACTTATTAAAGTCATTTGCCCATCTTTAAATTGGCATTTTCTGTTTTTTCAAAGTTTCATTTCCTTATTGATTTTCAAGAGGTGTTTCTATATTCTGGATATATTAATATGCTTAACACTCCTAAAGTATACATTGAAAAGTGTAAGACGGTAAATTTTTATTAAATTTTTAAACTAAAATTCTAAAAAATTATGAGAAAATTATATATATTTAAAATAATATATAAATATTGAAATAAAATTTGTATTCTTCACTCTTTTTTTCCCAGTTTTTCTCATCCAATGTGCATACGTAAGGTGAACAAGTTAGAATCACATGGATCACACTTGATAAATATCTCCCTTCATATCCTGCAACCAATGTAGCTACAATTCCTGCCCAATTCTGGATATATTTACTTTGTTAGATGTATGTATTAAAAACTATCTTGTCAAACAAGATGACTTGAATTTTTACTCTCTGAATGATATCATTTTTTTGTGGAGGGGAGGGAGATAGAGTCTTGCTCTGTCACTCAGGCTGGAGTATAATGGCATGATCGTGGCTCACTGCAATCTCTGCCTCCTGGCTCCCGGGCTCAAACATTCTCCTGCCTCAGCCTCCTGAGTAGATATGATTACAGACATTTGCCACTATGCCTGGCTAATTTTTATATTTTTAGTAGAGATACAGTTTAACCATGTTGGCCAGGCTGGTCTTGAACTCCTGACCTCAGGTAATCTACCTGCCTTGGCCTCCCAAAGTGCTAGGATTGCAGGTGTGACCCACAGTGCCTGGCTTCTGAATGATATCTTTTGATACACAAAAATTTTTAATTTAAATATGGTCCAATTTATATTTTTTTCTCTGTGGTTAGCATATTTGGTGTCCTTTTTGACAATATTTGCCCAACTCCAATGCGTGTATATTCTATTATGTAACAATTTGTTTTAATTTTACATTTAAATTTGTACTATATCTGATATTTGGTTTTGTATATGAGAATATATAGCCTCAAGATTATCTTTTTAAAAATGATATCCAATTTGACTCAGCAGAGTGTATTAAGAAAACCATTTATTCTCTACACCAGAGCACTGTTATTTTTGTCATGAATGGGTTCATTGATATACATGTATTTCTATTCATGAATTCTATATTCTGGCCCTTCAGGCTATTAGTATATCCTTGCACAAACAAACATACCTATTAACTCTATAATATTAAAAATAAATGATATATAGCTTATATTGTCCAACTTTGTTCTTCTTAACCAAGATTGCCTTGATAAGTGTTGGGGCCATTGTGTATATCTTAAAAAGCTTTAATTTTCTATAATTAAACATAGTGGCACTTCTTTTAAACTTTCATTATTAAGAATGCTGTTTACTATTGCGTTATGCAGATAATCCTTACTGGATTAAAGATGTTTCCATTTCTTCCTAAGTGTATTTTTGTGTTACTATGGTTATGTATTAATATTAGAAGTTTCTTTATTTTCTGTTGGATTGGTGGTAATCTGCCCTCTGTCACTTCTGATTATGTTTATTTGCATAGTCTAGCAAGTGGTATTTTAATATCATTTATTCTTTCAATAAACAATTTTTAGTTTTGTTGATCCTTTCTATGGTTTTTCACACCTCAGCCCTATTCAGTTCAGCTATAATTTTGGTTATTTCTTTTTTTCTGCTAGCATTGGGGTGGTTTGCTCTTGCATTTCTATTTTCTTTAGGTATGATGCCAGGTTGTTAATGTGAGATATTTCTGATTTTTTGATGTGGGTATTTAGCACTATAAACTTTTTTTCTGAAGAAATAAATGGTTTTATTTTTACATTTTCATACTCAATGTTTTTAAAAATTATACTTTAAGTTTTGGGGTACATGTGCAGAAAGTGCAGGTTTGTTATACACAGGCCATGGTGGTATGCTGCATGCATCACCCCGTCATCTACATTAGGTATTTCTCCTAATGCTATCCCTCCCCTAGCCTCCTACCCACTGACAGGCCCCGGTGTGTGATGTTCCCCTCCCTGTGCCCATATGTTCTCATTGTTCTACTCCCAATTAATATTAAGAACATATGGTGCTTGGTTTCCTGTTCTTGTGTTAGTTTGCTGAGAATGATGGTTCCCAGTTTCATCCATGTCCCTGCAAAGGACATGAAATCATCCTTTTTCATGGCTCCATAGTATTCTGTAGTGTATATGCACCACATTTTCTTTATCCAGTCTGTCATTGATGGGCATTTGGGTTGGTTCCAAGTCTTTGCTATTATGAACGGTGTCATAATAAACATACATGTGCATGTATCTTTAAAACAGAATGATTTGTAATCCTTTGGGTATATACCCAGTAATGGGATTGCTGAGTCAAATGGTATTTCTACTTCTAGATCCTTGAGGAATCACCACACTGTCTTCAACAATGGTTGAACTGATTTACACTCCTTCCAACAGTGTAAAAGCATTCCTATTTATCCACATCCTCTCCAGGATGTGTTGTCTCCTGACTTTTTAATGATTGCCATTCTAACTGGCATGAGATGGTATCTCATTGTGGTTTTGATTTGCCTTTCTCTAATGACCAGTGATTATGAGCTTTTTTTTCATATATTTGTTGTCTGCATAAATGTCTTCTTTTCAGAAGTGTCTGTTCATATCCTTCACCCACTTTTTGATGGGGTTGTTTTTTTCTTGTAGATTTGGTTAAGTTCTTTGTAGATTCTGGATACTAGTCCTTTGTCAGCTGGGTAGATTGCAAAAATTTTCTCCCATTCTGTAGGTTGCTTGTTCACTCTGATGATAGTTTCTTTTGATGTGCAGAAGCTCTTTAGTTTAATTAGATCCTATTTGTCTATTTTGGCTTTTGTTGCCATTGCTTTTTGTGTTTTAGTCATAAAGTTTTTGCCCATGCCTATGTACTGAATGGTTTTGTCTAGGTTTTATTCTAGGGTTTTTATAGCTTTAGGTCTTATGTTTAAATACTTTATCCATCTTGAGTTAATTTTTGAAAACGGTATAAGGAAGGGGTCTAGTTTCAGCTTTCTGCATATGGCTAGCCAGTTTTCTTAACACCATTTATTAAATAGGTAATCCTTTCCTCATTGCTTGTTTTTGTCAGATTTGTCAATGATCAGATGGATGTAGATGTGTGACATTATTTCCGAGGCCTCTGTTCTGTTCCATTGGTCTATATCTCTGTTTTGGTACCAGTACCATGCTGTTTTGATTACTGTAGTCTTGTAGTATAGCTTGAAGTCAGGTAGTGTGATGCCTCCAGCTTAGTTTTTTTTTTTTTTTCTTTTGCTTAGGATTGTCTTGGCATGTGGGCTCTCTTTTGGTTCCATATGAAATTTAAGGTGGTTATTTCCAATTCTGTGAAGAAAATCAACGGTAGCTTGATAGGGATAGCACTGAATCTATAAATTACTCTGGGCTATATGGCCATTTTCACAATATTGATTACTCCTAACAATGAGCATGTAATGTTTTTCCATTTGTTTGTGTCCTCTCTTATTTTCTTGAGCAGTGGTTTGTAGTTCTCCTTGAAGAGGTCCTACACATCTCTTTTTAGTTGTATTCCTAGGTATTTTATTCTCTTTGTGGCAACTATGAATGGGAGTTCACTCATGATTTGGCTCTGTTTTTCTCTGTTTTTGGTGTATAGGAATGCTTGTGATTTTTACACATTGATTTTGTATCCTGAGACTTTGCAGAAGTTGCTAATCAGCTTAAAGAGATTTGAGGCTGAGACGATGGGGTCTTCTAAATATACAATCATGTCATTGGTCAATAGAGACAATTTTACTTCCGTTTTTCCTAATGAATATGCTTTATTTCTTGTTGGTTTAATAGCTGTTTTATCAGAGACTAGGATTGCAACCCCTGCTTTTTTTTTGCTTTCCATTTGCTTGGTAAATGTTTCTCCATCCCTCTATTTTGAGCCTGTGTGTCTCTTTGCACATGAGATGGGTCTCCTGCACACAGCACACTGATGGGTCATGACCCTTTATCCAGTTTGTCAGACTGTGTCTTTTAATGGGGGCATTTAATCCATTTGCATATAAGGTTAATATTGTTATGAATTTGATTAATTTTGATTTTGAATTAATTTTGAATTTGATTAATATTGTTATGAATTTGATCCTGCCATTATGATGCTAGGTGGTTATTTTGCCCATTAGTTGATGCAGTTTCTTCATAGCGTTGATGATCTTTACAATTTGGTATGTTTTCTGCAGTGGCTGGTACATGTTTAGTGCTTCCTTCAGGAGCTCTTGTAAGACAGGCCTGATGGTGATAAAATCTCTCAGCAGTTGCTTGTTCATAGGGGATTTTATTTCTCCGTCTCTTATGAAGCTTAGGTTGTCTGGATATGAAATTCTGGGTTGAAAATTCTTTTAAGAACCTTAAATATTGGCCCCCACTCTCTTCTGGCTTATAGGGTTTCTGCGGAGAGATCTGCTGTTATTCTGATGGGCTTCCCTTTGTGGGTAACCTGACCTTTCTCTCTGGCTGCCCTTAGCATTTTTTCCTTCATTTCAACCCTGGTGAATCTGATGATTATAGTGTCTTGAAGTTGCTCTTCTTGAGGAGTGTCTTAGTGGTGTTCTCTGTATTTCCTGAATTTGAATGTTGGCCTGCCTTGCTAGGTTGGGGAAGTTCTGCTGGATGATATACTGAAGAGTGTTTTCCAACTTGGTTTCATTTGCCCCATCACTTTTGGGTACACCAATCAAATGTAGATTTGGTCTTTTCATGTAACCCCATATTTCTTGGAGGCTTTGTTCATTTCTTTTCGCTTTTTTTTTCTAATCTTGTCTTCTTGCTTTATTTCATTGAGTTGATCTTCAATCTTTGATATCCTTTCTTCCACTTGATCAATTCAGCTATTGAAACTAGTGTATGCTTCATGAAGTTCTTGTGCTGTGGTTGGTTTTCAGCTTCATCAGGTTGTTTACATTCTACTCTAAACTGGTTATTCTCGTTAGAATTTTATTGAACCTTTTTTCAAGGTTCTTGGCTTCTTTGTGCTGGGTCAGTGCATGCTCCTTTAGCTCAGAGAAGTTTGTTATTACCCACCTTCTGAAGCCTGCTTCTGTCAATTCATCAAACTCATTTGCCATCCAATTTTGTTCCCTTGCTGGTAAGGAGTTGTGATCCCTTGAAGGAGAAGAGGTGTTCTAGTTTTGGAATTTTCAGGCTTTTTGCAATGATTTCTTTCCATCTTTGTGGATTGATCTACCTTTGGTCTTTGAAGTCAGTGACCTTTGGATGGGGTCTCTGAGTGGACGTCCTTTTTGTTGATGTTGAAACTATTTCTTTCTGTTTGTTAGTTTTCCTTTTAACAGTTAAGACCCTCTGCTGCAGGTCTGCTGGAGTTTGCTGGAGGTCCATTCCAGACCCTGCTTGCCTTTGAATCACCAGCAGGGGCTGCAGAACAGCAAAGATTGCTGCCTGTTTCTTCCTCTTGTAGCCTCATTCCAGAAGGGTACCTGCCAGATGCCAGCCAGAGCTCTCCTGTATGAGGTGTCTGTCAGCCCCTACTGGGAGGTATCTCCAAGTCAGGATACACGGGGGTCAGGGAACCACTTGGGGAGGCAGTCTGTGCCTTACTGGAGCTTGAATGCTGTGCTAGGAGATCTGTTGCTCTCTTCAGAGATGCCAGGCAGGGACATTTAAGTCTACTGAAGCTGTACCCACAACCGGCCCTTTTCCCAAGTGTTCTGTCCCAGGAGGTGGGGGCTTTATTTATAAGTCCCTGCTGGCCTTTTTTCATAGATGCTCTGCCCAGCGAAGAGGGAAGCTAGTGCAGTGCTAAAAACTTTTCACATTGCTTTAGCAGTGTCCTAGAGATTCTAGTATCCTTGTTTTTATTAGTTTCAAAGAATTTCTTGATTTCTGTCTTAATTTTATTGTTTACAAAAATGTTACTCAGGACCAGGTTGTTTAATTTTCATATGATTGTATAGTTTGAGAGATATTCTTACTATTGATTTCTATTTTATTGCACTTTGTTCTAAGAATGTGGTTTGTATAATTTCAGTTTGTATGAATTTGTTGAGGATTGTTTCATGGCAAGACATGTGGTTGATTTTAAAGTATGTGCCACATGTTGATGAAGAATGTATTTTTTTTGTTGTGGTTGGATGTAGTGTTCTGCGGTTGTCTGCAAGGTCTATTTGGTTAAGTGTGGAGTTTAGGTCCTGATATCTTTGTTAATTTTCTACCTCAATAATTGAACACTGTTAGTGGGGTGTTGAAGTCTCTCACTATTATTGTGTGATTATCTAAGTCTCTTTGTAAGTCTCTTAGAACTTATTTTTATAAATCTGGGTGTTCTAGTGCTGAGTGTATATATTTAGGATAGATAAGTCTTCTTATTGAAGAAGACTTTTTCTATTTAACCCTTTATCATTATGTAATGCCCTTCTTTGTCTTTTTTTGACAATTGTTTGTTTAAAGCCTGTTTTGTCTGAAATTAAAAAGCAACCCTCGTTCTTTTTTATTTTCTATTTGCATTGTAAATTATACTCCATTCCTTTATTTTGAGCCTATGTGAGTCATTGCACATGAGATGGGTCTCTTCAAGATCATTGTGTCTTGATTCCGTATGCAATTTGCCACACTGTGCCTTTTAAGTGGGGTGTTTATCATGTTTATATTTAAAGTTAATATTGATATGTCAAGATTTAATTCTGTCATCATGTTGTTAGCTGGTGGTTATGCAGACTTGATTGGGTGGTTGTTTTATAGTGTCAAGGGCTTATGTTCTTATGTGTGCTTTTGCGGTGTCCAGTAAGTCTTTCATTTTCATGTCCTGCTCACTCTTAAGGACCTCTTGTAAGTCAAGACTGGTGGTATTGAGCTCCCTTAGCATATGCTTTCTTGAAAAGAATTTTATTTCTCTTTCACATATGAAGCATAGTTTTGCTGGATACAAATTCTTGGTTGGAGTTTCGTTCTTTTAAGGATGTTGAATATAGGCCCCCAATCTCTTCTGACTTTTAAGGTTTCTGCTGAAAGCTCTACCATAAGACTGATGGAGTTCCCTTCGTAGCTGCCTGGCCCTTTCTCTCTAGCTGCTAATATTTTTTTTTCATGTTGACCTTGGAGAATCTGATGACAATTTGTCTTGCAGAGGAATGTCTTGTATAGTATCATAGGTATCCTCTGAATTTGAATGTCATCCTCTCAAGTGAGGCTGGGGAAATTTTCAAGGATAATATCTTCAATATGTTTTCCATGTTACTTGCTCTCTCTCCCTCTCTTTCAATGACACCAATGAGTGGTAGGTTTGGTCTTGTTACATAATGATATATATCTCAAAGTTTGGTTTAGTTTTTATTCCTTTTTTTTAATTTTCGTCTGACTGAGTTGACTTAAAAAACCATTCTTCAAGCTCTGAGATTTTTTTCCTCAACTTGCTGTATTCTGCTGTTAATACTTCTGATTGTATTATGTAATTCATGTAGGAATTTTTTTTTCAGTTCTATCAGATCGGTTTTGGTTCTTTCTTAAAATGATATTTCATCCTTGGGCTCTTGTATCATTTTATTGGATTCCTTAGATTTCTTGTTTTCAGTTTGGATTTTCTACTGAAGCTTGACAATCTTCCTTGCCATCCAGATTCTGATTTCTGTGTTTGTCATTTCAGCCATGTTATACTGGGTAAACACCATTGCTGTGGAGCTAGTTCACTCATTTGGAGTTAAGAAGACACACTGGCTTTCTGAGAAACCAGGGTTCTTGCACTAGTTCTTTCTCATCTGTGTGGGTTATTGGTCCTTTAATTGTTGAAGTTGCTCTCAAGTATATGGGACTTTTTTCTTTTATATTCTTTGATGCCCTTGGGAGTTTGATTTTGGTATCAGCTGGGCTCAATCAACTGCCTTTGTTTCTCAGTGATTATAGGAGGCCAACACCCAGCTCAGCACTCCTAGATTGTGTGCTCTAACACTTGGGGGTGGTAGTAGGCCCGGGGCTTTGTTTTCTGGTCCCTTAAGGTTAAGCACCTGCTGTAATGAAGGGGCTGAGGTGTTGCCACTACCCTAACAACAACACTACAATGAGTGCCAGCAAAAGTACTTCATTAAGGAGGTGGTAGAAGTGCTGACATCCATGTGTGCAGCAGTAGCAGTGGTGTAACAAGGTTAGCATGTGCTGGAGGGGTCATGGCAATGGTAATGAGGTTTGCATGCATGTGTGCCAGTGGCAACAGAGTGGTAAAGTCCCTGTGTGCACATGTGCCAACATAGTGGTGGAGTGAGGCTGTGAGTGAATGTGCCCTGGCAAAGCAGTGAGAGTGGCTGCAGATGGATGCCCATTGGCAGGGTTTCATCTGTTGAAGATCTCTGATGGTTAGGTGGAGTCTTCTGGTGAAAAACTATGGTGGCAGCCACCATATAGTGCCCCAGTTGGGCTTCTGAGGCTGTGCTACAAGAGGCCAGCAGTCCTGATGTCACTCAGATTGGACTGGCCCTGCTGCATGGGCAAGACCACTCTGTTCTGTTTAGGTCCAACAGTCAATAAAGGCCAAAGCTACCTATAGGAGCATGAAGAGACTGTGGAAATGGGTATCCCTGGCCATGCCTCACTGCAGTGATTTCTGCAGGCTGCAGTCTTGTCTCTGCTATCTCTCCAAGCAACTCTCCCTATAAACTCAAATGTCTGTGGGGATTGAGGGGTCCACTGATGCTAGAATTCTGGTGAGAGTGGACCACTCCTCATTGATTTAACTCACCACTTCCCCTGGAGCAACTGGTGGCCAGGAATGAATCCTGATGCTCTTCAGTTTTATGCAGGGATCACAGCTTCCTCCTCCTTTATTCTGTAATCTACATCTTTTCTCCATCCACTCTCAGTGCCCTCCTTCCAAAGATCAGCTCAGAGTGTGCCAGTTTTCTTGATGATCTGGTCTGTCAGTGGGAGGTGCTCCTTGTGACTTTATCTAGTCAGCCATAAGAGACTATTAAGAACATCTCTATATATATAAACTAGAAAACCTAGAGGAAATGGATAAATTCCTGGAAGCATATAGCTTCCTAAGATTGAACAAAGAAGAAATTGAAATCCTGAAAAGACCAATAACAAGTTCTGAAATTGAGTCAGTAATAAAAATCCTACCAACCAGAAAATCCTTGGACCAGACAGATTCACAGCCAAGTTGTCTACCAGAGGTATAAAGAATCACTGGTACCAATCCTACTGAAGCTATTTCAAAAAACAGTGAAAAAGAAATTCTGCCCTAATTCATCGTGTGGCCAGCATCATTCTAATAGAAAAACCTGAGACACAATGAACAAAGCAAAAATTAAGCCAATACCCCTGAAGAACATAGGTGTAAAAATGTACAACAAAATACTAGCAAACAAAATCCAGCAGCACATCAAAAAACTAATTTGGCACAATCAAGTAGGCTTTATTCCTAAGATGCAAGGTTGATATGACGTACACAAATCAATAAATGTGATTTGTCAAATAAACGGAACTAAAACCAAAAACAAGATGATAATATCAATAGATGCAGAAAAGGCTTTCGATAAAATTCAACATCCTTCATGTTAAAACTCATCAACAAACTAGACTTGAAAAAACATTCCGCAAAAGAGGACATACATGCAGTCAACAACCATATGAAAAAGTGCTCAGCTCAATGTCATTAACCATTAGAGAAATGCAAATCAAAACCACAATGATACACTAACTCATACCAATTGGATTGCTATAATTAAAAAGTCAAAAAGTAACAGATAATTGCAAGAGTGTGGAGAAAAGGGAATGCTTATACACTGCTGGTGGGAATGTAAGTTATTTCAGCCACTGTGGAAAGCAGTTTAGAGCTTTTCACAGAACTTAAAACAGAGCAACCATTCAACCCAGCAGTTCAATCACTGAGTTAATGCCCAAAGGAATGTAAATTGTAGCATCATAAAGACACATGCAAGTGTATGTTCATTGCAGTGCTATTCACAACAACAAATACATGGGATCAGTTTAGCTACCCATCAGTAGTGTACTGAATAAAAATACATTGAACATATGCATCATGGAATACTACATAGCCATAAAAAAGAATGAAATTATATTCTTAGCAAAAAGATGAATGGAGCTAGAGTCCATTTTCCTAAGCAAATTAACACAGAAACACAAAAGCAAATACCACATATTCTTACTTATAAGTAGGAGCTAAAGATTGAGCACACATGGACACAAAGATAGGAACCATAGACAATGGGGATTACTTGAAGATGGAGGATGGGTGAAGGGTGAGAATCAAAAAAGTATCGGGTACTATGCTTATTACCAGGGTAATGAAATAATCTGTACCTGAAACTTCAGCATCATGGAATATCCCCATGTAACAAACCTGCACGTGGACCCACAAAACCTAAAATAAAAGTTGGAAATTAAAAAAAAATGCAGTATCTATCAAGACAAATATGTGATTTTCTACTTTTAAAAATGTGATGAATTGTATTGGTTGATTTTAAATCATCTTTGCATTATTTGGATAAACTCAGTTGCTCATGTTGTGTTATTTATTTACATATCACAGAATTTTTTCAAAGGTTTTCCATTCATATTTATTAGATATATGTTTTCTAGAATTCCTATTTCTCGGGTTTTGAGATCAAAGTCATATTGCCCCAAATGAGAATTATTCAGTATTCTATATGTATCTTGCTCTTTGGAAATTTTGTAAAACAGTATAATTTTATGACTAGAAGCTTTGCAAAAACTCATCACTGAAACTCGTTAAGACTGGAATTTTTTTTCCAAAGGATCTTAATATCACAGTCAATTCATTTAAAAGTCATGAAGTATTCACATTTTCTATTTCTTATAATTCAATAAATTGGTTTTCTCTAGGTTCTTACTCATCTAAATTGTTAAAATTATTAGCATAAAATGTTCATATTGTCTTTTTTTTGTATTTGTAGGACAAACCCTGTTTTATTTCTGATATTCATAATTTTTGTTTTTTCTCTCTTGATTTATCCATCAGAGTTTTATCAATTTTATGAATAATACAAGATAGCCATTGCTTTTCTCATGCTATATACAAAAAAAAAAAAAAGCCTCATAGGTTAGTTACACTAATATTTTTTTCTCCCAATGAATATGTTGATTGGCTGTCCTTCAATCTTTGCATCAGTTAGGCTTAGTCCAGTCTGTAAGTTAGAATAGGATTTTCTCCATGTTTCTCTCATTTTCCTTCAACTAGCAAATATTCTGTGCACGTTCTACTTGTCTCAGATCACAAAAGAGCAAGTGGGGAAGGAGAAAAGTTCAACATTTTCTTAAGACTTAGATTTGGAAAAAACACAAAATCATTTCAAACTACATTCTCTTGGCTAAAGTAAGTCATAAGACCAAGCACAAATTCATGTGGTGAGGAAATAATCTGTCTGTAGTGGAAGGCAGTGTAAAGTCATAAAGCAAGTGATATGCATGTCCAATTCTATTAACTGAGAAAGAGAAGAGTTGGCAGCAGTCATTCAATTCATCACATTATTCTTGTCAAATAATTAAATTTTGGCTTTAATTATTTTCTTTATTGAACATTTGTATTTTATATTATGTATCTTTGTCGTTATATTTATTTGTACTTTTATTTTTATGGACTAACAATTTGTAGTCTTTGTCTCTATGTAGTGTTGTAAGCTTAGATTATTCGATTTTTACTGCTTTTGTATTAAATATGTGCACAAAAGGTAATAAAATTTCCTTGAAATTATTGTTTAACTTTATCCCATAACTTATATTGTGTTTTTATTCTTATTCAGTTAAAATTATTTTCTAATTTATCTTGAAGTTTTTAATTGGCCTATATTTAGTCATTTGAGGGAGTATGTAATCTCAATTTGAAAAAATAGGCAATTATACTGCCTTATGGAGGTCTGACAATTACTGAATATCTGTTTCAATTTTGCATTCTGTAACTGAGGAAATAACCACAGGATGTGTTTGAGTACCAACCGGACACACTTTTTCATGGATGTGAGATACAATTCCATTGATCATCTGACCTCCATAAGCTTCTGTTCTGACTGGTAGGCCATAATGATGTTTGGAGTCCCCAGGTATTGTTTCAGAGTCAGTATTTAGTAGTCTCTACAAAGTATAATTATTTCCTTTTCTCCAATGCACGGTTACCTTGGTAAAAGGCCAAAAGTCCTCTTGAGGAGGACTGGAAGAAAGATTGATAGTATAAGGTTTTTGTAGTATAACAAGGTCTTTTTCAAGATGACACAGCCTTTCCTTCATTCAAGAAGTCTGGGTCTATAAACAAGCTCAAGTATGAAAACTAATCGAGGGGCCATTTCTCTTTGTTTTTATGAGTTAGGTTAAACTTTCATTCATTTCACCTACAATTTTTTCTGCTTATCAAGTAAGAATTTAATAGACATCCTATATAATTTACCTCTGGAAACACCAAGGTCAATAAGCCAATGCCATAGCTTTATAAGAGTCAGATTTTTCTGATTGCTGCTTTGACTTTGCTATTTATTACAGTAAGCACGCCCACCTTGCCATTGGTACTTAAGTGCTGACACTTGGCCCATGCCACCTGGGGTCCCATCAGTCCCACTGCACATAAGTGTTGCAGTCCAGTAGAGGTGGTTCCCACTATAAGATCTTACCTACAGAGAACAATCATGGAGCTATTCATGGATGCTGCTTCTCTCCTCACAATTTGTTTCTCAATATTGGTGAAAGGTATGTTTTCTTGACATAAATGCATACATAAATATTTTCATCACTGGTCTTCATTTTTTATGTGGATTTTAAATAGTCTGGTATAATTTGCTCTCAGCATGTTACTATTTCTTGTAATACGGTATGTTTGCAACACATTTTCAGTTTTGTTTATTTTGAAATGTATTTATTTCTCCTTTATTTTTGTATAACAGTTTTGGTGGATATAAGATTCTTGATTGACTGTTGTTTTTAATTTGGCCATCTTAAATATGTCATCTCACTGTCTTCTGAATGCCATTGTTTTTCACAGAATGTCAGCTAAGATTTTATTAGTGTTACCTTGTTCTTAATGAGTTGTGTTTCTCCTACTGCTTCCAAAATTTTTTCTTTGTCTTTCAACATTTGACTATGCTGTGTTTTGTTATTAATCGCCTTATATTTATAATGCTTGTGGTTTATTTGGGCTTCTTAGAGGTATATATTAACGTTTTATATTAAATTTGGGAAAGTTTTGGTCATTTGTTATTTAAATATATTTCCCAGTTCTGTCTTTCCTTACTTTTCAGCATTTTCATTATGTATACATTGGTATATTTATTGGTGTTCCACATTTCTGAGGGGCTGTTTATGTTTCATTGTTTTTCTCTCTTCTTCAGACAGCATAATTTATATTGATGTGTATTCAAGTTGGTAGATTATTTTTTCTGCCAGCTCTAATCTATTGTTGAGCTCCTCTATTACATTTTCTATATTGATAGTTATACTTTTTAACTCCAGCTTTGTCAGATTCCTTTTTGTAATTTCTATGATGTTATTGATGTTCTCTACATCATAAGAAATTGTCATTAGACCTCCTCTTAATTCTTTCAACATTACTGCTTTAGGCTATTTCAGTGAAATCGATTTCTCTCGTAGTGTCCAGTCTCTGATGTTGCTCCTTACAGGCCACAATCTTATGCGTTCATAGAGTCTCTGAAAATCAGATACTACTAGTTTTAGATGGGCTCTCTTTGACCATTTTATGTTTCTCAGCTATCTGCTCTATTAGTATCATATGTACCTGTTAGCCTTATCTTATTGGTAGGTAAATTGCTCTATTGCTTTCAACCTTTAAATTTTTGCCCTTTGAAATAAATTGCTCCATAGTCCATTAAGTTTTGGTCTTCTGACAAAGGCAGAGTGTTTTCAGGCTTTAAGGCTTGCTCTGACCCTACTCTGAACAAAAATTCTGAACTATTTAGCTGGAGGTGGAGGAGAGAGAATGAGGAACTCAGTCTTCATGGCTGCCCCTCTCAGATCCTCCCTATGTAGCTGAATCTGTGTATGTGTTTATGGGCAGTGGAACTTGGGCCAGCTGGTTGCTACCACTGCTTTTGTATAAATATTCTGCAACCCCTAGCCAGGAATAATAAAATCTGTCAATGTGGACCAGCTTCTAAAGATACCAGGGATAGATCTTTCATTCAGTAAGCTGGGGATGTAGCAGTTGCCACTCAGGTGTTAAGCCCATTGGAGTGGCTTTCCCACAACACAGAGCTATGCCAGAAAGGAAGATTGCAATTTTTAATCATTTGCCCCACGTGGATTGCCATTACATAATGGAAATGGCAAACAGGTACCACCTGGCTCTTACTACTTGCTCAATATAAGCCATCCACAGCATAGTGCTGTGGAAAATGGGATCTGTTTATCTGGCTGACAAACCTTCCAGAATAACTCTTCCAACATAGTAAGCTGTGAAAGATGGGAAACTATGTCTTAGCTACTGATCTCACTAAAACAGATTTTTTTATAAGACAGAGTTGCGAGGTAACGTGTGGATCTCTTGGCTTGAATTCCATGGCCTCTAAATGTTTTTGTTTTCTATTGGTCTTGTAGAGGAAATAGTTCTTAATTTGTTTTAAGCCCTTTGATCAATGTCTAAAGACTCTGAACAATTACATTTAACAATTTTTGATCAATTTAATAGAGTATATCTAGCAGGAAGTTTCTCTCACTTACTTACACAGCCATTCTGAAAAATCCTCTCCTGTAAATATATGTTAAACTATATTATGTTCACAATCAATTTTCAGCACATACATTTATATAGTCATCATTTATATATTTACCCTTTCCATTGCTCTTCATTTCTTACTTCAATTCCACAGTTGTCTCTTGGATCATTTTTTTCCTGAAAAATTGTATTTAGTGCTGTCTTGCTAATGAAAAATTACTTTACTGTTCAACTGAAAATAATTATTTCCTTTCATTTTTTGATAATATTTTCACTCAGTATACAACACTAAATTGATTATTGCCTTTCAGCCTTGAAAGATGTTCATGTTGTCCTCTGCCTTTTGTTAAAAATTCAGCTGTAAATTTTCTCTGACTGCATGTAAGATTTTATCTCACTTTTTAAAACAGTCTCACCGTAATGTATCTCTGAGTATTTTTATTTTTATTGTGTTTGTGGCTCAAAAAGTTTATTAAATCTGTGGGATAATATCTCTCACGAATTTTGGAGAAAATTTTAGACATTTATTCATCAGATACTATTTCTGCATTACTGTTTGCCTGCTCTGTCTTTTTTATTTTACCTCCACAAGATATAGACTTTTAAATGAATCCCTTCTTTTTTGCACTCTTTTATGTGCAAAAAATCGTGTTTTGCACTAATTTCTGTTTTATATAGAAAACACTAATTTTTACACAGAAAGGAGTGTAAAATTTAATTCATTTAAAACACCTCCAATTAGAGTTAACACAAACTTCTGCAGTATTCAATTAGTAGCTAACCCATGTAACTAATTTTTGTTTCAGGTATTATACTTTCTGGTTTTAGAATTATTCTATTGACCATTTACTCCTATTTCATAGATTCCAAGTTTCTCATGAAATTATTTATATTTAAATTATATTTTGTCCATCTTTTTCTTTCATTTCTGCAACAGATTAGTTATAATTAAAGTTCTTTATAAGTAACTTTTATATCTGCATCATCTATAGGCCCGTTTTTATTTTCAGTTGCCTATTGGTTTCTGGTCATGTGGTCCTGTGTTTGGGTGTACCTAGTAAGTTTTGATTTAATGCTAGAAAAAATTAACTTCCTCTGTTGAATGTTCAACTCTTTTTTTTTTTAACCAAATAAATACAGTAATGACTAATCAACTTAATACTTCTTGAATTTGTTTATTTTAGGCTAGTTTGAGGCCCTAGCCAGACTTAATCTACCTCTTGTTTATATCTGTTCCTGCAGGATCTTCAGTTAAAATCCTGACATATTTTTTCTTACTCATTTTTCTGAACTCAGTATTTTTTTCACAAAATAGCAAGAAAACATAACTCTTTATGTCTGAATCTTTCTTCTTAGATTTTTAGCTTCCAAGCCCATGTAGAACCTTTATGGAGCAAATGTTCTGTGGCTAAAATTAGTTGTTAACCTTGAGAACACTCAGCTCTGCCAAAATTCTTACCAAATTTGTTGTCACCTTGTAGTAGCACTCCATCAGATTCATTACTGAATTCATAGTCTTTGGCCTCCTATCTGTGCCCAAATTCACTAAATACTGCTGAAAGTCCGCTAACTTTTCTGAGATGACTCTCTTTTTGAAGTCTCAGCTGCTCTGGTTCTCCTTGTCTCAGTAGTTCTATGTTGCCTTCAAATAGATAATTTCTGTAATTTATTGAATGTAGGAACACTAATATATTGCCATGTACTCCATGTTACATGGATACCTAATTTAATTTAGGTCTGCCTTGTAAACCTCTCTCATATCATATTATTTAAACCTTTACAGCATATAGCACAATACACAATTGTATATTTATTTGTTGCCACTGATCTTATATCTGCTTTCCTCACTTGACTATAAGAGTTCCTTCCCTCTATTATATCTTTATCACCTATCACAGTTTCTAAAATACAGAAGGAGCTCAATAAATAATTATTAACTGTAATAAACATTTCTTCATTTGATTTATATGAATCTAATTTCACAGACATTTTAACACTTGGAAATATAAAATATATTTATAATTATTTCATGCATAGAATTCTTCTAGTACCAAAGGTGTTGTTATTTTTCAGACCACAAAATCTATACCTGTACTTATGAGGAAAGACCACATTTAATTATTTACCTTTCTTAATGCCACTACAAGCCAAAGACAGAGCATAATAGCCCCCTCTTTGAGAAATATATTGTGAGTGGCTAAAAGTGTTAGGCTTTCATTTCTGCAACAAATTAGTTATAATTATTTAAATTTCTTTATAAATAACTTTATAACTTTATAAATTTGGTGGTTGTGCATATAATTTAAAAAGGAGGCACCATATTCCTGCAGCTACTGAATGACTCCCCAACTTCTT
This sequence comes from Plecturocebus donacophilus, assembly GCA_004027715.1. Lineage (NCBI taxonomy): Eukaryota > Metazoa > Chordata > Mammalia > Primates > Pitheciidae > Plecturocebus > Plecturocebus donacophilus. Next base: position 233,274 of record PVKP010000159.1, read on the forward strand.
TTTATGGTTTGTCCAACATATTTTTACTGTAAATTCTGAGGTGTAGATAAGAGCAATAGCAACTACTTCAAGTGTAGTGGGATAAACATGTACACATACACTTCCTCTAGTACAAAGTACAAGGAATAATTTGAAGGAGTTTGCAGAAATGCACTATAATTTGTCTAAATGAGTGTGTATGTGTATATTTTAGACTCTCCTAGTTAAAATGAATATTTAACATATCCATGCTTTTATTAATCATTTCTAGTTGCAACTCTAATTACGATAAATAACTTAATGTTGACAATGTAGTTATAATTATTCTTAAAGAGTAAATGGTTCAACATGAATATGTGAAAGAACTTATACTTTTTAGAACACGAGGGTAATTTGGTCAATAATTACCTCAATATACTCCATAATGCTTTAGAAGACTGAAAGCACTGAATTGTGTACTTAGTGTACCTTCTGTATATTCATGGAATAATATGCCCAGAGAAACCCCTGGACAACACTAGCATAAGTATCTGAGGGAAATGTACAGTATTTTAAGCCTTGAGGAAATAAATTCTAATGAATTTGTCCTATTTAAACCAAAATTTAATCACTTCAACATCTACTTCATATATGAAATAACACATGACTAGAATTGGTCTTAATCTTGTCAATTATACATTTCTCCTTAGAAATGTTGATAAACATTACTTTGTGTTAGAAAAATAAGGGTTTGTATAGACTTAAGTCTTTCTCTTTCTATCTTTAAAACGTGTCATTGGGCCAGGCATGGTGGCTCACATCTGTAATCCTAGAACTTTGGTAGGCCAAGGTGGAAGAATCACTTGAGCCCAGGAATTCTAGACCAGCCTGGGCAACAGTGAAACCTTACCTCTACAAGAAATGAACAAAATTAGCTGAGCATGGTGGCAAACACCTGTGGTCCAAGCTACTTAAGGGGCCGAGATGGGAGGATAGTTGTGATTGAACCACTGCACTTCAACCTGGGCAACAGAGCAAGAACCTGTCTCAAAAATAAATAAAATAACAATAAGCAAGAAAAATGTAATGGACTAGAGGGTTTTTTAATTTATAAAATTAAAACTTTGCTCCAATTTATATGGTTGTGGGGAATAGACATAATCTCATAGAAAATATACATTTTCTTTCGACTGTCATATAAAGGGAAAAAACTTTAATCTATTTACTAACGTAGCCAGAGATTCTCAAATTCAGAAAACCATGGAACTTTTCACCAGTAAATGAAAAATCTCAAGGGCAGTTATATTTTGTGACACCTGGGGAGAAAAGAGTTGTTTAATATATAAATTGCTTCCACTCATCTCTGTTGCTATGCCACTGGTGTGTTAATATTCATTTGTTTTTCCAGGTTTATCATAAGAAAATAACAATCTTGGGGCAAAATTAATAAGCTGGTACTAGAGGTTGTTCTTCAATTTAAGGTGCTAATAAAATTATATATTAAGCAAATTAAATGGATACTATGCAAATTTTTAGTTAGTTTTAGATGTCAAATCATTTTTCATATGTTATTTTTTAAGTCAAAATTGCCCCCAACAAACCCAGTTCTGGTCAAGATAGAGTGGCCCATTCCTCTCAGGTACTCATTATTACAACAAAGAAACCGCAGTCATAACAAAATAAATGAACATTTAAAAAATACTCTAACATATAAAAACTAAGTTGGGATATGTAGTGACCTCGTGATTTGAGTAACATGACAGTAATTTTCCAGGGTTTTCTTTTTGCCTCCTATATGTCCTGAACACAGTACCGCAAAAGCCTCCAAGCCAGAACCGTCAACAAGCATACACTAAACAAGCTTCAAGTAAAGCCTGTTCTTGTCCCTAGCCTAGAGACTTGGAAAACTGTAGCATAACTACAGAAACCTTTTTTGACAAACTTACTCTGCTTCAACAAAACACAAACAGAAACTTGGCCCCATTCCCACAGTTTTAATGGGGCTGATTGAGGAGCTAATCTGCCATTACACTCCATGGAAGGAGGCATTGGACTCTCAGTAGCCTGCATGTTAGTGTCAGTGGGGCAAACAAGAAACTCTGTTTTCCCCACTGAATCATGTCAAGAAGGCTGAATGGGAAGCCAGTTTTTCGTCCAGTCCTCTGTGGAAGCAGGGAATCTGATTCCCTTGCTGGGGCAGAATCAGCGAAGCTGAATGGGAACTGATCCTTTCTCCACCCAAAGGAAGTAAATTCTGCTTGATTTTTCTGACTAAATTGTGCCAGTGGAGTCCCGCATCAATCTCAGCCCTCATTCTCACTGATCAGTAAAGAGAGGTTAAGAAGGCAGGGTAAAGCAAGGCTGGTATTCTATCTATTTCATCCACACACTGATGTTATTAGGTCTGACTGAGGAGCTGTGCTTCCACCCACATGTGGCATCAATGAGACTGAATAAGGTGATTGTGAATTGGAGCTAGTCAGCACTCTCCTTTCTTCTTGGTGCCAGCAGAGGCCAATGGAAGAACATCTACAACCATCTGGCAGCAGTAGCACTGAAAGAAGTAGTTTGACGCAGGACTTGTGCCAGTGGGGAACTGAACTTCCATAACCACTTAGTATCAGTGAGGCTGAATACAGTGATGCAGGATCAGGTTAGTCAGTACTCTGCTTCTCCACCTTGTCTCAGTTCATATAGTCCAGTAGGGACCTAAGCTTCTAAACCCATGTGGCATTAGTGAGTTGGAATGTGGTTGTGAAAAGTAGGGCTAGTTGGCATCTGTTTCCCCTACCCTCCACTATTGTCAGTAGAGCCAGGTGAGGAATTCATCTGTTATTCTCAACATGCAAAAAACACATCTATATGAATAAGCCTTCCACTTCTCCCTCAGGTCAAACATGGAGCTAATTGTACACCCATATCACTCAGAGGGAATGAGAAAGTATGAAGTGGTAGTCTTACTTTTACTGGAAAGCTTTCAGGGTGGTGAAGAAAGGTGCTTAATTTCTACCACCATTCCAACAGTCTGCAATGAGGCAGTGTGAACCAGCACTCTAGTTTTCCTGGGCTATATCAGTAGAACCCAGATAAAAGTTGAACATGCATGCACACACACACACATCTGTCCCTTGTACTACCCATCAACAGAACAACCTGCTAAGAAAATTAAATATGGATACTGTCTTATAAGATATTATACAAAATTTCTAGGATATAAGCATAATCACTTATTTTACCAAGAACTGTGCAAATCAAAATATGAGTGAGAAAAGACAATAAACAGATACCAAAACAGAGGTGAATCAGATGTTGTCATTATCTGAGAAAGATTTTAAAATCAATAATCTTGAAAAGTCTTCAATAAACACCTGTAAATCCTTTTGAAACAAATAAAAACAATAGTAAACATCTCCAAAAATGTTATAAAAACGATCCACTTTATATTCCAGCACAAAATGGAGTAGGTCTAATTTATTCCATTCTATCCTTATCACAGCTAAATATGATAAAAATAATTTAACATACCATTATAAACTATGAAAGGTTAAAAAAATGATTGACTAAAGAACTCAGGAGTTAAGTAACAACACTATGGTAAATTCCTGTATTTATTTTTTTTAATTTTCATAGGTTCTGTACTGTGGCCACAAAGACCATTTTAACCAGTAACCACAGGCATAGATTTTAAGAAGCAGAAAAGAATAAAATAAAATATTTTTCACATTTGATCTCACTGGGCATATTATCATGTAAGGGAAAACCAAGAGAAGACAAGAAATACAAACCCAAACCCAGTGGTATCAATGACTTAGCTGCAAACAGCAATATCACTACCAAAATACATCAGAGATATCCAATTTCCACCTCACGGTAATCAACAGTAGTAGCATAATCTACCACAAGAGCGTTACTAGTAGAATCTACCCGAGAAGAACTAATCTTGCTTCACATTAATCACTTGCAATGGACCTTATCTATATATATAAGAGAATCACCAAAAGACCCTAGGGAATCAATCCCTTCTGTCACCTGGAAGTGATAAGCATGATCCACATACAGCAGTGGCAGTAACAGAACAAAACCAAACCAAGCAACACAAGTCATTCTCAGTACACTCAATGATAGCCACAGAAGTATTTGAAGAAATTAAGCTGAAATTTTCCTAGAGTTTCTGAAAGTCCCAATCTGCTCATTGCATGATCACCAGAAGATAACATTGTCCAACCAATTCTTCATCCCACAAACACTGACAGCAGGTGTAATCTACTCACAATGGCTATGTCACTAGACCCCAAGATGATTACCAGAACTATACATACTAAACTTGGAAAGAGTGACTTGCTGATACAATAAAAAGTTTAAATAGCAAAGTATCCTTACATACTATTCAATATGTCCCAGATCCAATTTAAAAAAAAAACTATAACACAATAGTAGACTAGAAGTTATAAACCCTTGCCTGCCAACAAAACTTTAGATAGCTATCCACAAATGAAAATATGATTGGAAGGGCTCAAGGGTCTAATTAAAAATGTATATAAACCAGTAGAGGAAAAAAATGGAAAATAACACACAAAAAGCATGACCGAGAGGATTGGCATACCTAGAATGTCTAAAAATGTCTAGAAACAAAGAAGGGTGAGGAAAATGGGTCAGGCATTGGTACTGTCATCACCACAAACACACCCATGAGCCACACATGGGACCATGTGGAATTCCCTTGGCCATTACTTCCCTGTGAGAAATAAAGAGATCAGGAGGACCCTGTTAGCCTTTACCACTAAAGACTCACTACCACTGCAGACACCCAAAGATTTGGCTACTCATAAGCTCTATCATCTTTGCTGAGGCTAAACTCAGCTGACAAAGCTGTATGGAGAATATATAACTATACCTTCACCAGAGCCAGAACCACCACATTCCACTTTGGCTGACACCCTTTTGTTCACACATAGAAGATCTTTTCTTGCCAAAAAGCAGTCCAAAAAGTCTTGAAGAGGTAACTGCTCTTCATCAAATGTGCAATTAATAACATAAGTTAATAGGAAACACACACACACAAAATCAAGAGACATGACATAATCAACGAAGCACACTAATTTTCCAGCAACTGACCCCAAAGAAACAGATCTATGAATTACCTGACAATTAGTTCAAAATAATTGTTTTAAGGATGATCAGTGAGTGATAAGAGAACACAGACAACTCAAAGAAACCATATAAAATTAAAAAATGAAAAGTTTGATAATTAGATAAAAGTTATAGAAAAGAACCCAATAGAAATTTTCAAGCTGAAGAATATATATAAAGAATGAAATGAAAAATGCAATAGAAAGCATCAACAGAATAGTTAATTAATCAACAGAATAGTTGATTAAGCAGAAAAAATAATCTGTGAACTTGAAGATAAGTTATTTGAAAATATCTAAACAAAGAAGAAAAAAATAGAAAATTGATGGAGAGTCTATGGGTGATATGCTTTGGATCTTTGTACTCTTCCAAATCTTGTATAGAACTGTAATCAACAATGCTGGCGGTGGGGCTTGGTGGGAGGTGATTAGATCATGGGGGCAATTTCTAATAGTTTAGCACCATCCCCCTAGTTCTGTTCTTGTGATTGAGCTCTCATGAGATTTTGGTTGCTTAATAGTATGCAGCATCTCCCCCATTTCTCTCTTCCTCTTCTACCAGTTATGTGAGATACCTGATTTTCATTTCACCTTCCATCATGATTGTAAGTTTTCTGAGGCCTCCACTGCCTGGTTTCCTGTACAGCCTGTAGAACCACGAGCCAATTAAACCCTTTTTCTTTATAAACTACTGAGTCTTAGGTAATTTTTTATAGTAATGCAAGAATGGAGTAATACAGAAAATTGGTACTGAGGCATAGGGCACTGCTATAAAGATACATGAAAATGTGGAAGTGGTGTTGGAACTGAGTAATGGGCAGAAGTTGGAAGAATGTGAAGGGCTCAGATGAAGACAGGAAAATGAGGGAAAATATGGAACTTCTTAGAGATTTGTTAAATTGCTATGACCAAAATGCTGATAGTGATATGGACAGTGAAGGACAGGCTAAAGAGGTCTCAGATGGAAATAAGGAACTTATTGGGAACTGAAGCAAAGGTCACTTTTGCTCCCAAGAAAAGCAATTGGTTGCATTGTACCACTTTCCTAGGGATCTGTGGACCTTTTGAATTTGAATGATAATTTAAAGTATCTGGTGGAAAAAATGTCTAAGTAGCAAAGCATTTAAGAATTGGGTTGTCTGCCTCTAAAAACTATGCTCGTATGTGTGAGCAAATAAATTACCTGAAACTGGAAGCTTTATTTTAAAGAAAACCAGAGGGTAAAAGTTTGGAAAATTTGCAGCCTGGCCATGTGGTAGAAAAGAAAAGCCCATTTTCTGGGGAGAAATTCATACAAGCTGCAGAAATTTGCCTAAGAGAAACCATGTGCTGATAGCCAATACAAAGGGAAAAAGGCCTTCAAGGCATTTCAGAGATATTCCAGAGTCCTCGCTAGAGCACTGCCTACTGTCCTCCAGATTCCAGAATGGTTGAATCAAGGTCAGCTTGTAGCCTGCACCTAAAAAAGCCACAGGCACCCAACAGCAGCTATTGAAGCAGCCATGGGGATTGAGGACTGCAGAGCCATAGGACCAGAACTGCTCAAGTATTTGGGAGACCACCCATTACATCAGTGTGCCCTGGATATGAGACATAAAGTCAAAGAAGATTGTTTTGGAGCTTTATAATTTAATGACTGCCCTGCTGGGTTTTGGACTTGAATGGGGCCTATAGCCAGTTTATTTTGGCCAATGTCTCCCTTTTGGAAAGAGAACATTTACTAAATGCCTGTAGTCGCATTGTATCTTGTAAGTAAGTGCCCCCCCCCCTTTTTTTTTTTAATTTTACAGCTTTATAGGTGCAAGGGATTAGACTACTCTCAGATGAGACTTGGACTTTGGAGTTTTTAGTTAATGCTGGAACGAGTTGGGACTTTGAGAGACTGTTCAGAAGACATGTTTATATTTTGAAATGTGAGAAGGACATGAGTTTGGGAGGGGCCAGGGACAGAATGATACTGTTTGTATCTGTGTCCCCAACCAAATCTTATGCTGAGGTCTAAAATTGACACCCTATCATCAAAATTAAAAGAGTTAGAGGACCAAGATCAAGAAAACTCAAAAGCCAGCAGAAGACAAGAAATAACTAAGATCAGAGCAGAACTGAAGGAGAGAGAGACACAAAAAAACCCTTCAAAAAATCAACAAGTCCAGGATCTGGTTTTTTGAAAAGATCAACAAAATAGACCACTAGCCAGACTAATAAAAAAGAAAAGAGAGAAGAATCAAATAGATGCAATAAAAATGATAAAGGTGACATCACCACAGATTCCACAGAAATACAAACTACCATCAGAGATTACTACAAACAACTCTATGCACACAAACCAGTAAATCTGGAACAAATGTATAAATTCCTGGATACTTCCACCCTCCCAAGACTAAACTAAGAAGAAGTTGAATCCTTGAATAGACCAATAACAAGGGCTGAAGTTGAGGCAGCAATTAGTAGCCTACCAACTAAAAAAAGCCCAGGTCCAGAGGGGTTTACAGCCAAATTCTACCAGACATACAAAAAGGAGCTGGTGCCATTCCTTCTAAAACTATTCCAAACAATACAAAAAGCAGGAATCCTCCCCAACTCATTTTATGAGACCAACATCATCATAATACCAAAATAGGGCAGATACACAACTGAAAAGAAAATTTCAGGCCAATATCCATGATGAACATTGATGCAAAAATCTTTAATAAAATACTGGCAAACAGAATGCACCAGCAAATCAAAAAGCTTATTCATCATGATCAAGTCAGCTTCATCATGGGGATGCAAGGCTGGTTCAACATACACAAGTCTATAAATGTAATCCATCACATAAACAGAACCAAAGACAAAAACCACGATTATCTCAATAGATGCAGAGAAGGCCTTCAACAAAATTCAACAGCCCTTTATGCTAAAAACCCTCAATAAACTAGGTATCAATGGTACGTATCACAAAATAATAAAAGCTATTTATGACAAACCCACAGCCAATATCATACTGAATAGGCAAAAACTGGAAGCATTCCCTTTGAAATCTGGCACAAGACAAGGATGCCCTCTCTTACCACTCCTATTCTATATATTATTGGAAGTTCTAGCCAGAGCAATCAGGCAAGAAAAAGAAATAAGGAAATAAAGCGTATTCAATTAGGAAAAGAGGAAGCCAAATTGTCTCTATTTTCAGATGACATGATTTTATATTTAGAAGACCCTATCATCTCAGCCCCTAATCTCCTTAAACTGATAAGCAACTTCAGCAAAGTCTCAGGATACAAAATTAATGTGCAGAAATCACAAGCATTTCTATACACCAATAACAGACAGCGAGCCAAATCAAAAGTGAACTCTCGTTCACAGTTGCTGCAAAGATAGTAAAATACCCAGGAATACAACTAGCAAAGGATGTAAAGGACCTCTTCAAGGAGAACTACAAACCATTGCTCAATGAAATAACAGAGGACACAAACAGATGGAAAAACATCCCATGCTCATGGTTGGGAAGAATCAACATTGTGGAAATGGCCATACTGCCCAAAGTAATGTATAGATTCAACCCTATTCCCATCAAGCTACCAATGACCTTCTTCACAGAACTGGAAAAAATCACTTCAAACTTCATATGGAGAGCTAACATTTGCACTATATGAGTCTTGAGAGAAAAGTGAGAGAGAAAAAGACAGTGTGTTAGTTTGTTTTCACACTGCTATAAAGAACTACATAAGACTGCATAATTTATGGTGAAAAGAGGTTTAACTGACTCACAGTTCTGCCGGCTTAACAGGAAGCATGACTGGGAGGACTCAGAAGACTTACAATTATGAAAGAAGGTGAAAGGGAAGCAGGCACTTTTTTCTCATGGTGTCAGGAGAGAGAGAGTGAGTGAGGTGGGGGGAGTGCCACATACTTTTAAATCATCAGATCTCATGAGAACTCATTATCAGAGAAGAGAATGGAGAAAACCTGCCCCCATGATCCAAGCACCTCCCACTAGCTCCCACCTCCCATTTGGGAATTACTATTCAACATGAAATTTACATGGTGACAAAAGCAAAAACCTATTATTTTGCTCCTGGCGGCTCATAAATCTCATGTCTTTCTTACATTACAAAGCACAGTCATGCTTTCCCAACAGCCCCCCAAAGTCTTAACTCATTCCAGCATTAACTCAAAAGTCCAAGTCCAAAGTCTCATCTCAGACAAGGGAAGTCTTTTTCACCTATGAGCCTGTAAAATCAAAAGCAAGTTAGTTACTTCCAAGATACAATGGAGGTACAGGTGTTAGGTAAATTCTCCCATTCAAAAAGGGCAATATTGGCAAAAACAAAGGGGCTACAGGCCTCATGCAAGTCTGAAACCCAGCAGGGCAGTCATTAAATCTTAAACCTCCAAAATAATCTTTAATGACTCAATGTCTAACATCCAGGGCATGCTGATGCAAGCAGTGGGCTCCAAGGCTTTGGACAGCTCCACCCCTGTGGCTCTGCAAGGTACAGCCCCTCTCCTGGATGCTTTCAAGGCTGGCGTTGAGTGCAAGCAGCTTTTCCAGATGCATGATGCAAGCTGTCAGTGGATCTACTGTTTTGAGTTCTGAAGGACAGTGGCCCTATTCTCACAACTCCACTAGGCAGAACCCCAGTGGGGACACTGTGTGGGAGCTCCAACTCCACACTTCCCCTACATACAGCCATAGTAGAGGTTCTCTATGAGGCCTCTGCACCTGAAGCAGACTTCTTCCTGGACATCCAGGCCTTTCCATATATCCTATGAAATCCAGACAGAGAATTCCAAGCCCCAATTCTCACCTTATGCTCACCTGCAGGCCCAACACTACGTGGAAGCTGCCCAGTCTTAAGGCTTGAACACTCTGAAATCATGGTCAAGCTGTACCTTCACGCTTTTTAGCGATAACTGTACCTGAGCAGCTGGGATGCAGGGTGCCATGTCTTGAGGCTATACAGAGCAGCTGGGCCCTGGGCCTGGCTCACAAACTACTTTTCCCCCTTAGGCCTCCAGACCTATAATAGGAGTGGATGCCATGAAGATCTCTGAAATGCTCTGGAGACATTTTCCACATTGTCTTGGCTATTAACATTTGGCTCCTCTTTACTTATGAAAATTTCTGCCACTGGCTTGAATTTCTCCATTTCCTTTTCTATCACATGGCTGGGCTGCAAATTTTCTAAACTTTTTTATTTTATGCTCTACTTTTTAAATTAGAAAATTTTTAAATTTTCTAAACTTTTTTTATTTTATGCTCTACTTTTTATTTTATGCTCTGCTTTTAAATATAACTTCCAGTTTCAGATAATCTCTTTGTTCACCCATATGAGCATACACTTTCAGATACAGCCAGGTCACATCTTAAATTCTTTGCTATTTAGGAATTTCTTCTGCCAGTTACCCTAAATCATCTCTCTCAAGTTTAAAGTTCTACAGATGTCTAGGGCAGGGGCAAAATGTCACTAATATCTTTGCTAAAGCATAGCAAAAGTGACCATTACACCAGATCCCAATAAGTTTCTCATCTCTATATGAGAGCACCCCAACCTGGATTTCATTGTCTATATCACTATCAGCAGTTTGGTTCAAACCATTTAACAAGTCTCTAGGAGGTTCCCAACTTTCCCACATCTCCCTATCTTTTTCTGAGCCCTCCCATCTGTTCCAACCTCTGCCTCTTCTCCAGTTCAGCTGCTTCCACAATGTCAGGTATATTTATAGCAGTGTCCCACTCTTCTGGTACAAATTATCTGTGTTAGTCCATTTTCACACTGCTCTAATGAACTACCTGAGACTCGTTAATTTATGAAGAAAGAAACAGGATTAGATTAATTGCCTTACAGTTCTGCAGGCTTAACAGGAAGCATGACTGCAAGGCCTTAGGAAACTTACAATCATAACTGAAGGGAAAGGGGACGCAAGCACCTTCTTCACATGGCAGTTGGGGGTGGGGTGCCACACACTTAAACCATCAGACCTTTTGAGGACACACTCACTATCATGAGAACAGCATGAAGAAAATCCACCCACATGATTCAATAACCTCTCACCTACTCTATTCCCCAACACTGGAAATTACAATTCAACATGAGATTTGGATGGGGACATAGAGCCAAACCATATCAGACAGAAATCTTATTATAAAATGGATGAAAAGATGAAAACCTCTCAAATCTGGGGAAGGATAAAAACACTGAATTACAGAAAGCTCAAAATTTTATAATCTCGTTCAACCCAAAGAAGACTTCACTGTCAAAAATCAATAATAAAGAGAAAATCTTTAAAGCAGCAGCCAAAAAAATCATCACATATAAGGGAATCATCATAGATCTATGAACATGTTTCTTAGCAGAAACTTTGCAAGGCAAGTGACAGGGAGATGATACATTCAAAGCGTTGAAAGAAAGGAACATTTAAACAAAATATTTTTCCTGGAAAAGCTGTCATTAAGAAATTAAAGTGATAGAAAGAGTTTACCAAACAAACAAAATGTGAGGGATATCATCACCACTGAATCTGCTTTACATAAATTGCTAAAGGAAGTTCTTCAAGCTAAAACAAAAGGATGCTCTTTAATAACATGAAAACCTCTGAAAGTATAAAACTCACTGGTAAAAGTAATTATATTAAAATTGAGGGTATGCTAATACTTTGATGGTGGTTTCTAAATCACTTGTAAGTTTTGTATAAAGGTTAAAAGAGAAAAATTTTAAGAATAACTATACCTACAATTATTTTATCGTAAATACACTATGTAAAAAAGTTGTAAATTTTTACATCAAAACATAAAATATGGGGGAAGGAAGTAAAAGTGTAGAGTTTGTATGCGATAGAGGTTATCACTTTAAAATAGCCTGTTATTAATATAAGAGATTTTATGCAAAACTCTACAGGAGATACACAAAAGACAAAGAGAAAAGAATCACAGAAAATCATCAAGTCACATAGAAAGACAACAGGAGAGGAAGAAAGAAAAAACAGATATACAAAATAGTCAGAATAAAATTAACAAAATGGAAGTTCTTACCCAACAATACTACCATAAATATAAATGAGTTAAATTCTCCAATACAAAGACATATAGTGGCTGATTAAAAAAAGAAAAATAAGAAAAGAAGACCTAACTCTATGTTTCCTACAAGAGCCAAAGAATGTAAAGTTGTGGGAACTAAAAACAAAACATTTTCTAATGTGTCACTAGGGGTAATACGAATGATAACACTCTTATTTCTACCCCTTGATTCCTGCACCCATAAGTACCAGATATTGGTGAAATAGCACCACATATTGGAAATGGATTCAGAGGATATACAGCCTTCTGCAGAAGCTTGGACCAGCTCTTCTTGATATTTCTATCTGGCTGGCTCCATAACTGAACCCCTAAGAGGGATTCCATTATTCTATCCAGTCACCTGCTTCAGGATGTTGGGAAACATGGTGAAGCAAGTGAATATTACAAACATGGGACAACTCCAAACTTCTCTGGCTGTGTAGTGAGTTCCTTGATCAGAAGGATTGCTATGTGGAATATCATGATGTTGAATAAGGCATCCTGTAACTTCAAGGATGGTAATTTTGGCAGAAACATTGTGTATGAGGAAGGCAAATTTGTATCCAGAGTAAGTGTCTCCAGCCTGGGTAACAGAGTGAGACTGTTTCAAAAAAAAAAAAAGAGTGTTTACTCAGGTAAATACAAAATAATGCTCTTTCCATGATGGAAGTGATCTATTGAAATCATCCTGCCATCAGGTACCCCAGGAACTGGTGCCATAATGGGGGAAAATGGCCACTAAGCAGTAGTCATAGCCAGTTTGGCCTTCGTTAGTAGAAATCAATTTTGCTGAAGCCATGCGTAACCTACATCCCTATTACCATGAGCATGTTGTTCATGAACAAATTGGGTGATGACCAGAGAACCTGGAGTAAAACAGGTCATAATATTTACTTGGTTATTAAAATCATAATAGCTGAGGTCAGCCTTTGGTTAGCATTTGCATGAGACACAAATATATTTACTCTTTTTATTTTAATCATTCAGAGAGATCTATCCACAAATTCGTTACCAATATTTCAATCATTTTCCTTCCAAGTCCCTGACTGTCTAGCCAAACCACTGGCTACAACACAATATATCAATCAGTATATAATCATACATCTGATCATTTATGATTCCAATAAAAGTGAAAAAACAGATGGACTGCTAGCTGTTTTCCCACTGGAAGGATTTTCCTTTACCAATATTTTTTAGAGATGTGCTGTAGAGGGCTATAGTGTTGTAGATACCCACTTTTGTGTAGAAATGCAAAACCACCTGGAAACTAGGCTGGGATCTTCTTTTCCTTTGTCAACTGATTTTAGGGAATTCCACACGGGGCCACAGATGCAGGATGAAAGAGAGAATGCAGTGTAACAGGAGTGTGGACCATGGGACACTTCACAAAACTTACTTGTGCCTTCAGGGCATGTTCAGGCCTGATTATGTGTATAGCGCTTACATTTTATGACAGTACTTTTCTGTACATTTCCAACTATGGTCTGTTAGGTCAGATAACACCCAGTTCATCAGGAGGAGCTCAGTTCATATGCAACTTGATGTCCCTTGGTTAAGTATTTAGTCTTTATTAAAGCCCAGTAGAAGAGCTGATTTTGTTTCTGTTTTTATAATTTCAACTTTTATTTTGTATTCACTGGGTAAATATGCAGGTATGTTACCTGGGTACATTGCATAATGCTGAGGTTTGGAATATTACTGATCTCCTCACCAAGATACTGAGCATAGTATTCAATAGTAAGTTTTTCAAAGCTTGCCTCTCTCCTCCTTCCCCCAGATAGTAGTCCCTAGTTTCTATTGTTGGTATCTTTATGTCCACTAGTACCCAGTGTTTATTTCCCACTTATGAGAGGATGTGAGGTATTTGGTTTTCTGTTGCTGCATTAGTTCATTTAGGATAATGGCCTCCAGTTGTATCAATGTTGCTGAAAAAAACATGATTTCATTCTTTTTTTGTGTCTGTGTAGTAGTCCATGGTGTATATACACCCCATTTCCTTTATCCAATCCAACATTGATGGGCATTTAGGTTGAATCTATGTCTTTGCTATTGTGAATAATCCCACAATGAACATACAAATGCATGTGTCTTTTGGGAAAAATAATTTATTTTCTTTTGGATATATACCCACTAATGTGCCTGCTGAGTTAAATGGTAGTTCTGGTTTAAGTTATTTGAGAAATCTTCAACCTGGTTTCCACAGTGGCTGAACTAATTTTCATTCCTACCAACAGTGTGTAAGCATTCTTTTTCGCTCTGCAGCTTTGCCAGAATCTGCTGTCTTTTTGACTTTTTAATATACCTATTCTAACTGGTTGAGATAGTATCTCATTATGGTTTGATTTGCATTTCTCTAATAATTAGTGATGTGGAGCGTTTTTAATATGTTTACTGGCTGCTTTTATGTCTTCTTTTTAGTAGATCTTATTCATGTCTGCTGCCAAAATGATTCTGGAACTGATAAACGGCTTCAGCAAAGTTTCAGGATACAAAATTAATGTGCAAGAATCAATAGACTTTCTGTGCACAAATAATATTCAAGCTGAGAGTCAAATCAAAAATGCATTTACAATAGCTACACAAAAATAAAACAACTGAAAATATATCTAACCAACGAGGTGAAAGACTATCGATATTGTTAAAATGCCCATAGTGCCAAAAAAGCTTTGATTCAAAGAAATTTCTATCAAACTACAAATGTCATTTTTCACAAAGCTAGAAAGCACTATTCTAAAATTCATATGGAACCAAAAAAAGAGCCTGAATAGCCAAAGCAATCTTAAGCAAAAACCAACCAACCAACCAACCAACAAACAAAAAAACCAGAGGCATCAAATTATCTAACTTCAAGCTATGCTATAAGGCCATAATAACCAAAACAGCATGGAACTAGTAAAGAAACAGATGCATGGATCGATGGAACAAGTTAGAGAACTGAGAAATAAAACTGCATACCTACAGCCATCTGATCTTTAACAAAGTTGATAAAAATAACAATGGAGGAAGGACTCCCTATTCAAAAAATGATGTGGAAGTAGTCATATGCAGAAGAGTAAAACTAGAGCCCTGCTTTCTACCATTTGCAAAAATTGACTCAAGATAAATTAAAGATTTAAATGTAAGACCTCAAACTATAAACTATAAGAATATTAAAAGAAAACCTAGGAAACACCATTCTGGACATTGGCCTTGGGAAAGAATTTATGATTAAGTCCTCAACAGCAATTGTAAACAAAACGAAAATTGATAAGTGTGACCTCAACTAAAGAGCTTCTGCACAGTAAAATAAACTATTGTGAGTACACAGACAACCTGCAGCATGGGAGAAAATATTCAAAAAACTATGTGTATGACAATGGTCTCATATCCAGAATCTATAAGGGAACTAAACAATCAAACAAGTAAAATACAAAAAAAATCCATTGTAAAATAAGACTATTTTTTTTTAAAGAGAGTAAATTTCTGAAGATGATGCAGGACTTTGCTCCAAAATTTTAAAGGCCTGTGCAGTGAATGACCTATAAGGGCCTGCCAAAGGCTCTTTGGCATCCTATCTTGCACTGGCATATCAAGCATCATTGCATCAGCTGAATTATATGACCCAAATGACAGAGTCCTGAATACAGCCTAGACCTATTGTAGAGCTTTCTCTTATTTTGAGCTCCTCTAAAAACTAGGAGGTTTGGGCCTTACTTATTCATGGGCCAGAGTAATTAATCCAAATGACAAATATGTTGCCTACCAAATACAAGGAATTGTGCATTTCTCTGTGTTGTAGGAGGTGCCAGATACAACACCTTATTCTTCATCTTGGAATGGATGTGTCAACATGTCCTTCATGACTGAATCCCTAGAAATTTCAGAGATAGAAGCCCTCTGAATTTTTGTTGAATTTATTTTCTACCCTCTGACATGCAAACACCTTATCAATAAATCTAATATAGTTAGCATTTTTTGCTCAATAAGTCCAAACAGCATAATGTCAGCAATATAATGGATCATTTTAATATTTCGTGAGAAGAAAAATGTATCAAGATCACTGCAAACTAAATTATGACATAAAGCTGGAGAGTTGCTACATTCCTGATGGAGGACAGTAAACATGTATTTCTGCCCTTGCTGGTAGAAAGAAAACTGCTTCTGGAGGGCCGTATGGACACTTATGGGGGAAAAAAAGGCATTTGCAGATCAATTTTTGCATACTAGATTCCAGGAAATGTGTTACTCTTCTAAAGCAATGAAATCACATCTGGTACAGCAGCTTCAATTGGAGTCACCAGTTGGTTAGATTATTATAATCCACTGTCATTCTCCAAGATTTATTTGTCTTTTGCACAGGTCAAATAGTAGAGTTGAATAGGGATGTAAATTAATCACCAGCCCAACATCTTTCCAGTACTTGATGGTAGCATTAATTTCTACAATCTTTCCTGGGATGTATATTACTTTTGGTTTACTATTTTCCTAAGTAGAGGCAGTTACAATACCTTGTACTTATCTTTACCTATCATAATAGCCCTCACTCCAGTGGTCAGGAAATGGATGTGGGAATGCTGCCAGTTGCTACTATTTCTATTCCAAGTATGCATTCTAGAACTTAGGGAATAACCATGTGATGGGTTCAAAGACCCCCCTGGACCACCTGTGAGATGAACCTTAGTTAAAACTCCATTGATTATCTGGCTTCCATTAGGCCCTACTGTGACTGGAGGGCCACAGTAATGTTCTGGATTTTCCAGAATTAGTGTCAGTGCAGAGCAAGTGTCTAGTAGTCCCTGCAACATGTGATTATTTTCTTTTCTCCAATGCATAATTATAACCTAGTAAAAGCCTAGGTTCCTCTGGAAAAACTTAGGAGAAAATTTAATGGCAAAGTACTGGAATTCCTCCAAAAGTGGACCCAGTCTCCCATTCATTCAAGAGGTTGGATTGTAAATTGGCCCAAGCCTGGGAATCGTTTGAGGGGTCATTTCTCTCTGTTTTTATAATTCAGACTTTTGTTCTTTTGAATTAGAATTTTTCTGTTTATACTGATCAAGTAAAAATTTATCAGATTTTATCTATTTTTCTTCTAGAAACACCATAATCAACTAACCAATGCCATCTTTCTGTGCAAGTCAGACTACTCTGATTGCTGCTTTGACTTTGTTATCTATTATAGTAAGCGTGCTTATCTTTCATTTGGCAGTTGAGAGCTGCTACTTGTACTTTGCCATCTCAGGATTCAATTATTCTCATTGGATTTGGCTTTCCAAATTCAATAATTGCAGTTTTTAGTGCAAGTTCTGGCCTACAGAGAACAGTGATCATAGATCTCTCTTTAAGGATTCTGCATTTCCCCTAATAAATTTATCACAATACTAGTGAAAGAAAGATCTTCTAGATATTCCTAGTACGGGTGAGTAGGTCTTCTATGACAAACCCATTCTAATATTCAAACTTTCTAAACCTTAACATTTCTTCCTCTCTATTAAACCAAGGCAAGCCAGGCATTTCCAATTTTCTTACTGTGAAAATCTTTTGGCCCATTTTTCAGTCAATCAAACTATTCTTTCTAATTTCCTCAGCTGTAACATTAAATGCAAAATTTCTTCCTATTGAGCCCATGTCAACAAATTTATTCTGATTCAACTTTATGTTTTCATTATTATTCAAAATCCTTCTTATCTATACCTACAAATGGTCCCCAGGTTTCTGTCTGTGTAAATTAGAGCATGTAAGCAGTTCTTTTGATCTGTAATACACTTGTTTAGAGTCACACATTATCTCACCTTTAGGGGACTATCTGGTCTTGAGTCTAGTTACAAGTCTAGAAGCAAAGACAGGTAGCAGAGGTGATTCTTGAGGAGAGTCAACAGTGTCTTGCATTGCAACTGTCTCAGGAAAGGCCATTATATGTTTCTAAGACAAAACAGAGTTAATCTCTTCAGATGGAGGAAGAAAGGCCAATTTCACTATGTGTCGGGATGCTACTGCCACAGGAGATGGAGTTGCCATTTCCAAAGGCGTTGGGGAGGCCACTTGTGATGAGGGTGGGAAAGGCAATTGCTCTGATGTAGAAAAGCTGCTTCTACTAAGGGTGGAGGATCTTCTTCCATTGGCAAATACTCATGACAATTTAGAGATTCAATGTTCCCAGCTTAGTCAGGTCTTCCCAGACATCCCCATCTCAACTTTCAGCATAATTTTCCCCCAATAAATGTTCTTACTTTAACAGTAGACACTCTAGAATTCGGGAGTTCCACTAGTGTTGTAATTTAGCCTATCATAGGACGAAATCTTGTGTTTGATTTTAAATGATGTTAACCTTGCGGCTACAGAAGATAAGAGTCTCCTTCAGGATACACATAGAAGTTCTTAGTCATTTGTGTGGCACTTAAGCTGGGAATTCAAATTCCTATCACATTCTGTTATTATCTCACTCTGTCCAGCAATATTATGCTCAACCAGCCAACATCATTATATCATTATATTTCCAAAATATTATGAAAATATTATTTACAGAGGTACCCAGCTTATTGCTTTTTATTTGATGTTAATTGGGAGTGTCTAATGCAAATATTTTGCACATTTGTACTGCTGGATTGTGTCATGGACAATCATTGTTCTTTCTACTACTGGAAATAAACTCATTAGCATCTTTAAATGTAATCAGATAAGAAAGCCAATTCTAGAAACCTTGGAACTAATCAGAAAATTTATTCTTAGCATTGTTTCTCTAGAACCATTCTTGGTATCAAAGTCTGTATTTGTCGAAGTTCTCCCAAAAAGCAGAGCCAACAGGAGAGAGAGCGAGAGAGAGAGCAAATATTGTCAAGAATTGGCTCACATAATCATGGAGTCTGATAAATATCATTATCTCTGTCTATGGACTGGAGATCTAGGAAAGCTACTTTTGTAATTCAGTTCAAATATGAAGGCCTAAGTACACAGTGAACCAATGGGATAAATCCCAGTCCAAGGTCATCAGAAGATGAAATTAGATATCCCAGCTAGTGCAGCAAGCTAAGAAAAAAACAAAGAGTGACCACATTATTCCCTTTTCTTTTTGTTCTATTCAGACCATCAATGGATTAGATGACAACAACTCACACTAGGGAGGGCAATCTACTTTCCTTGTTAAGTCTACTGATTCAAATGCAAATCTCATCTGAGAACAGCTTGAGAGACACACCCGGAAATAATGTTTAATTTTGGCACTCCCATGGCCTTGTCTAATTGACAAATAACATTAACCATCACAAATCTAATACAAATTACATAATCATGAAATTAACTAAAATAAATTTTGAAAATTACTGGAAAGTTTCAGCAGTAGAATTGAAATGAGAGAAGATAAAATCAGTGAACTAGAAAAAAAATATAATTTCCTTAAAAGAAACAAAAAGAAAATAGACTGAAAAATAAAAATGAAGAGCAATTCAGTAACCTTGTGGGATAGTAACCCAAGATCTAGTAGTTATATCATTTGAGCTCCAGAAGTAGAGGGAGAGAGATTGTGACAGTCATATTTGAAGAAATAATCACTGATAACTTCCCAACTTTGATGAGAGGCACAAACCTGTAAATTCAAAAAGTTGAGTAAACAACAAATAAAGTAAATCCAAATAAATTAATGTCAAAACTTATAATTCACATTCTGAAAACAAAATTACAAAGGAAAAATCTTAAATTAATAAAAAATGATACATTAATAATTGAAAGACATCAATTCAAATGATATTGTATTTCTCATCTAAAATTATGGAGGCCAGAAAGAAGTGGCACAATATTTTTTCAAATACTGAAATAAAAAAAAACAGTGAACTGAGAATTCCATATCTAATAAAACTCTCCTTCAGAAATGAAGGGAAGAAAAAAACATTCTCAATAAAAGAATACTAAAATCATCTCTCTCTAGTCAATCTACCTATATAGAAGAGTTAAAGAAATCTCCTCAAAGGAAATGATAAAGATTTGAACTTGAAAAAAGAGCAAACAACATAATAGGTAAAAGTAGAAGTAAATAAATTTCCCTTCTGCCCATGAGTTTCTTACATCTGATTATTGAAGCAAATATTATAACACCTATTGTAGTATCCAATGCATGTAGATACCATTATATTTTAATTAGGGAAGGGTAAAGGAACTCAAGTAGAAGCAGTGTTTCAATACTTCTTTTTCAGTAGTAAAGGATTGATTGTCAGTAGGCTGTGAGAAGTTACATATCTATATCAAAATATCTATAGAAACCACAAAATAATTACAAAGTAATATACTCGAACACAGTATAATTAAAACAAAATTAAATTCTTAATAACTCAAGGAGTCTACAAGAAACCAAGAAAAAAAGGGTGATGAAAGAGAAAAAAACAAAGAGAAAACAGATTATAATATGGTAGACTTAATTACTAACAATAATTAACAAAAATCAAATGGTCAAAGTACACCAAATAAAAGATGGAGATAGGCCAAGTTAATTAAAAAAAAAAAACATGGTTCAACTATATGCTGTGTTAAAAAAAAAAAAACAACTTTCTGCAAACACAGAGACACACATAAATTAAAAGTGAAAAGATGGAATACCAGCACTTTGGGAGGCTGAGGTGGGCGGATCACGAGGTCAGAAGCACTCCCTCCTGGGCAATAGAGTCAGGAAAAAAAATAGTTAAAAGATGGAAAAAATCTATTAAGCCAACCTTACTAAAAACAATATACAGTGTAGTATAGAAGTGACTTTATCAAGTTGGGATGAAGTAGACTTCATAAAAAGATTAGTAGTAACAAAGAGATACATTACATAATTATAAAAGGATAAATCCGCCAAGAAGATGTAGGAATCTTTAATGTGTATGTACTGTAAAACAGCTTCAAAATACATGAAACAAAAACTTTAAAAGCTGAAACAAGAAGAAGATAAATTTATATTTCTAGACTTTAAATACCCTTTATCAGTAATTGATAGAACTACTGGACAAAAATTTAGTAAAGATACTAAACTCAACAACACATTAATTAATAGGATCTACTTAACATCTAATGAATATTCCACTTAACCACAAAATACATATGTTTTTCCAGTGCTCATGAAATGTTCACTAGCCATAACATAATCTGGCTAATAAAACAAGTTTCAAAATATTTTAAAAATTTGAAATAATACAATATGTTCTCTGACCATAATAGATAGAAAAGTGGAAATATTAACAGAAAGAGAACAGGAATATCTTTAAATATTGGATATTTAAAAATGGAGATTTTAAAAATATATATTTAAACAATTTATGTTTCAAAAGGAAGTCTAAAGAAAAATTTAAAAATATGTAGAACTAAATAAAAACATAGAACTGTATGTTTTTTTTTTTAGATGTAGCTAATACATATTTAAAAGGAAACTTACAGTACAAAACACTTACATTAGAAAAGATGAAATTTGTCAAGAAAGGAGGAAAAATAAACCCAAAGTAAGCAGAAGGAAATAATAAAAATAAGAGCGGAAATTAAATAATGTTTTTAAAAAAACAATAAAACCACTAATTATTCAAAAAATGCAATTAATAAATTTATATCAAGATTGAAAAAGATAAAAGGAACAAAAACAATTATAACCCAAATCAGGAATAAAATAAAGGATATCACTGCAGATCCAGCAACAACTAAAAAGATAATCAGAAAATTATCTGAATGAATTTTCACCTTTATTTATTTATTTATTTTTTTATTTTATTTATTTTTTTTTTTAGACAAAGAAAGAAGTAGAATAAAAGAGAAAAAAGGAAGAGAGAGAAAGAGGGAGAGAGAATGAGAATCTTGCTCTATTGCTCAGGATTTCATTTAAATCTGTGAAATGCTTATGCAATTACTAAAAAGTGATTTATTTCCTATTATGTGATCACTT
Organism: Plecturocebus donacophilus; assembly: GCA_004027715.1. Classification (NCBI taxonomy): domain Eukaryota; kingdom Metazoa; phylum Chordata; class Mammalia; order Primates; family Pitheciidae; genus Plecturocebus; species Plecturocebus donacophilus. The sequence goes on from PVKP010000159.1 coordinate 255,274, forward strand.
TTAGAATAGGTATGATATAATATTGAAAAAAATATATGTTTTGTGGATAT